>JADFUC010001731.1:0-234447 GCA_019722365.1 Lithospermum erythrorhizon | reverse complement strand
ATCGGTGTACTTCGTTCAGTTACGTATTGCTGTGTAGGCTTATCGATATTAGAGGTTAAGCTAGTAATCTTCTTTCGAGGCTTTACCCGACTTGAGATAGTTAGCAGTTGCTAATTTGATAGGTTGTACATCCTTATGACTCTCTGAGAAATGGATTTGGATATTGTGGATGTGTCTCGGCCGGTTTACCCCAGGCTCGTGGTCAAGATGTCATTGTATTAGGCTTTAGAGCATATTGGACATAGTGGATATGTTCTGGCCTTAGCAACAACTTAGTAGGCGGGGCCGGTCTCTATTCGTATGGATATTCATATCTTGAATATCTAGGAGGCCTTGAGTTTGTGTGTGCTTGGGTAGAATAATCCTCCAAATTTCATGAGAGGATGTATTTTTTTCTTGAACACAGGTAACTCTCAGTCTTGATGCATCATTTGTTTTGAACACCCTCAAACTAGGACCTCAGTCCTCTAAGTTTTAGAGGTAATGTTCTGGATAGAGAGGGGGAGCTTTGCTTCCTCCCTTAGTCTTGTCTGCCTCTTGTAGAGTGTTAGACTTCGTTCTTTCACCTCATCCATAGACACGTCATTCATTTACTCAATTTGATAGAGTGTCTGATGTAGCAGGGGTTGAAGCAACGTTGCTTTTCCCGTCTTAAGTAAATCAACATGTCCCAGGTTGAGAGTTTCGGCGTATTGTACTTGAACCTAGTCCGAAGTTGCAATCTAGGAGCTTTAACAACATAATATTTTCTTGTGATTACAACTTCACCTCAGAAGCTTTAGCAGCTTATTACTGAGGGTTACTTGTTGATGTAGATTTGTGCCATGTCAGTGCTGGATTGGTTGAGACATCAATGTTTATTATATGCCACTATTATGGTTGGCTATCTTTTAGCTCAAACTTTTTGTGGGACAACATGAATGTTATTTTATCTTGTAACTCACATCTTTTGTGAGACAACATAAAGTTGTTTTAGGTTATGTTGCTTTGATATGTCAGTACTGCTACGTGCCCAGTGCGTCCACTTGAGGATCAAGCAAAGCGTAGTTCAGGGAGTGCGACACTTTATCCTCGTATCAAGAGGGTTGGGTAGTTTTATCCTCATACTCAGGAGGTGTGGGTAGTTTATTCTCATGCTCAGGAGGTTGGATGATTAGATCCTCTCATCCGGAGGTGAACAATTTATAATCTCGTTCGAGTTGGGGGTTGATAGTTTGAGCTCATATCAAGAAGAAGCATGGTGGGGCATTTTATCCTCTCGGGCTCGGGGAGGTTGGGCATTTATCCTCTTGCTCGAGAATCAGGTTAATATTTTAGGCTTATGTCAAGGAGCATGGTGAGAGTTTATCCTCGTACTCGAGAAAAGGGTTGAAGCAGTTTATCTCGTGTTAGAAGGAGGCGTGTGGGCGGGTTTATCCTCATGCTGGGGAGGTTTCTCCAGTTTATTTTTAGAAGTGTTTGAATCTCGAGGTTTTGACCGCATGTCCATCTCACCCTTGTTCTGATAGTCTCTTGTGAGAACTTGAAGTCTCAACCCGTATTTGCTTTTGTGAAGATTGGGGTGTTGTTGACTGTAGTTAGGCATCATCATGAGGCGGACATTCATTCCGCAATACTTTCGTGGGCCATCTTATATCTGAAGGGTTGTACCCACGTCATGAAAGAAGAACTCGTCTAGAATACTACTTGGTTTGTCCCAGGTAGAGTAGTCCCGTAGGGTTTAGGTACATCAAGCTTATAGCGTTGGACTCCTAGCTCCTTTAGTTCGTCTAGCCAGAGCAGGTCTAAATGCGAGACTTGTATCCCAGAATACATATTAGGAGTCTTGTCTTTTAGATCCTTCACTTCTTTGTCATGGGAAGGTAGACATGAATTTTCCTTCATCATTTCCATGGATGAGGGGCCTTTATGTACTGTTGAGCTGAAATAAGGTGGCCTGTATGTTATGCACTTCCTCACAGGAATCTACGACCGCCCGAGGCTCGGTAGGGGTGTTGATGACTTTCATGTAGAGGCGCCACTCTATAAGGTGGCGATCATTCCACGGTGTATGTTAAATGGATGTATCTGTATAATGGATCATCTTGACACCGCAGCAGAAGAACTTCGTCCCGGATACCGTTTGGTTAGTCATTTCTGAGTATTCCCGGAGGTTTTCTGTGGATGTGGCGAATCTTTAGTTCTACCTCCTACAGGAATATCATGCCGAGGGTATCGTCTTTGAATTCACGCACTACTTCTCTCATTTACGCATCTTTTCTTACTGATATGCGGTAGATTGGACATAAACCTCTCCTTCATTGCTTCCCAAGGATATGCCTCTTGGATTGGGAAGGTGTCACCGTTTTCTCCTCATGTTGAAACGCATAGGCGGAGGCTCTCTTGCTTTTAGTAGTCTTTCATGGTTTGGAGGTTTGCTTCCCAAATGCATCCAAAGACAAATTTCTTTTGAATTGGGTTATGCTCTTTATATTTGCCCCGAACTTAGGAAGTGACTTCCCTCTTGGTTTTCTTCTTGGGGGAGTGAGGGTACCCCAGCGTAGGGAATCTTGAAGGTAGGTCACCATGTATTTTTCACCGCAGCGTCTTTTTCTCTAACCTACGCTTTATGTAGTGGTTTGTCACCCTCTTGGTAATCGAAACCACGCGGTGGTGGTTTTGATGTATATCCCGATCACGTAGTTAAGTTCTTGGCCAGACCATCGCTACGCCTCGTATGTTTTGGGTATCATTTAACCCATGTATTTTGTTCTTTAGTGACCTCGAGGGAGTAGTTGTAGCATAGCTTTGTGTAATAGTCTCATAGCGAGCCTTTAGCGAGGAGGTCATAAGCTTACGGACTCATGGTTCCATGTTCTATTTTGAGTCCTTAACTTTGGGTGTCACAAAATATTTAGAGGTGTCGTCATCACCTTTTACGGTTGAGTGAGGGTAGAGTTAAGCCTTTGAATGCTTGGACTAGATCTTCCTGCTTCTTGTAGAGTTGGTAGATGCTCAAGATGTCGGGGACATGCAGAGCATACAGCCACTAGCCGGTGAGGCTGTGCCCTTTCTTGGGTATTTTGCGTCAACAAAGGAGTGGGATTCTCTTATTGCAAAGCGGATTCTGCGTCGCTTTGTTGTTTTTCATCCACGTCTTGCAATATTTCAAATACTTGGTGAAGTGATGTTGAGGGGACAACATTGCGATGTGGATCAAGGTCTTCTTAATAATAAGAGGTTGTATGTGACCTTGGCGTCTATGGCGATGGAATCATGATCACGGTTTCAATTCCAATATCTGAGAGTCTCTACTTTCTTTTTTGGATTTACCTCATCATTGATATTGTATATGTTCTAACATGAATGCAGAGAGTATTTGGTTTAACAATATTGTCTCTAAAGTAAGACAATATTCTGATATTTATAATTTACAAAAGTAACTAGCTCATGTGAGACATTATTTACAATATATATAATTTATAAGTTGAAACCAACATTAGTTTATTATTAAAATTTTTGCATTTTATCAATATTTTCTTTCCTTTTCATATATTTTAACTTATTTTATTTTTCTTAACCCATTATATTAATTATATAGTTATGATTACTATTACTATTATATACAGTAATAAAATATAAAAAGTGTTTGATTTTTACACTTCATTAAGTGACAACTACACTTCACTTTTGGTATAAAGTAACATTTATATCTTCAAATTTATAAATTCATAATTACATATAACTTTCCATGAAGCAAAAGGATGAGTGAAAGTCAAATTTTAAATTGTAGTTTTCAATAGTTGGAGTAAGAAAAAAATCAAAATCCTATAAAATGATGCGATCAAATTTACACTATATGAAAATCTCGGTTCAAAAAACTGAATTCAATGATTCATAAGGGTATGTGATTCGCTTTAACCTAAAAAAAATAGCAAAAATTGATGATACCAATTATCTTCCATTGTCGAATTAAGAAGTTGAGTTGATAAAAAGCGATGACAATGACCAAGGCAGCGTAGCAGAAGAGAAAAGATTGAACCACTAACTTAAAAGAATTAAAACATGCATGACAATGTGCAGGATTTATCGGGATAAAGTCAAACTCAAACTAATAGAGAAAAGTAGAAGTGTACACCAAGGAAAAGTAGAGATCTAAAAGCAAAGAATCAAAGTTATTATGATTTCATAATTTTAGGAAACTCATTCACTTATAATTTATAAAAGTTTATTTTAAGATTTTTTTTTTATCTATTACCGTTCTTTTACCTTTTATAATTATAGTATAGAAATTACGGGCAACAAAGTTATCATGTGCAACGCCGTCTCTTTTACTAGTACATATATAAAATCACGAGTTGTCTTAAAATTCTCTTCCCTCTTTCGTGGCTGAGCGAACTAAAATAAGCTTAATAGAAAATTTATTATATTTTTTGATAAATTTTAATTAAAATAAAGACTACAAATATAAATCCTATAATGTATGGTTAACTATGCAAATAGAATTATTTTATTGTAGAAGACTCTATTACAAGTTGTATATGGTATAAAATTATAAGACTACTTAATAAAATTATTAAGTTTGATACAAAATTCTGGCGATATTTTTATTTGAATGTCAATAGTATTATGTTAAGAATAATTATGGGTTAAAATACGATGAAAAATATTGTTAATATATGATGAAAAATATTTAAAGTATTAATATATTTAACGCAATTTACTAAAAATATTATAATTTGTTATTCAAATCAATGTTATGTATATAAATTAGGATGACAAAGTTTGTTAATTTGATCATTAAAAGTCTTTCCCTAATAATAATTTGTTATTCAAATCTATGCAATCTTTCTCTAATAATAATTTGTTAATTTTGACTATCGAGAAAAATCTCTTAGGCATAAGAAGATAATAAGTGGAGTATATTATAATTATAAGTTATCAATTTTGTATGTGGAGTTTTAAATAATTGTGACTATTGAAAAAAAATTGAACGATCTTTTAGAGAACGACTTCATATTTAGTATTTATAAATTTTGAATTTTGGTGGTTGAGTTTTAAATAATTTTAACTATTGAAAAGGAAAATTCATGAACATTTTAGAGATGGAGGTGCTAATATGCGGTCTTGTAATTCTTTACTTTGTCAGTTGAGTTTTAAATAATTTTGACTATTGAACGATCTTTTAGAGATGGATGTGAAATTTAGTATTTATAAATTTTAAATTTTGATTGTTGACTTTTAAATAATTTTAACTATTCAAAAAGAAAATCAATTAACCTTTTAGAGATGGAGGTACTATGATATTTTCATAATTTTTAAGTTTTGTTGGTTGAGCTTTAAAAATTTTGACTATTGAAAAAATTGAGTTTTCTTTTAGAGATGGATTTTGTATGTAGTATTCATAATTTAGTGGTTAAATTCTTAATAATTTTGAATATTGAAAAAGAAAATAGAATAACCTTTTAGAGATGGAGGTAGTATATAATATTCATAATTTTGAAATTTTATTGGTTGAGATTTAAATAATTGATTACTGAAAAAAAATTATGATATTTTAGAGATGAATTTAGTATATAGTATTCATAACTTTTATATTTAAATGGTTGAAAAATTATATTGGTTATTTAGTTAGATTTCTCAAATAGTATGATCATAATTGTCATAGTATTCTATACGAAATAGAATAAGTTGTATATGGAAAAAAACCATATCATGATTGCATGCATCAACATACTTCTTTAAATAATTTTCTAAAAATTATAACAACAATTAATTATACATCAAAAGAATATTGGAGTCCAAATTTATAAAGGTCAACTAATAAAAATTCAAAACTTGACAATGTTTAAGTAATGGAGGTTGTACCACATATTAAAAGTACAATACTATTGAAACTATAATTCTTAGAGAATATAAGGTAAACATATGCGTATAATTTTCTCATCATCTTATTAGCTTATTGGTAACTAGCATTATTTTCAAGCATATGATTCATTTTTAAAGTCAAATGATGTGTTTACAATACTAAGAAAAGAATCTCATTCCCCATGTGATTACCCATTGTATGTAAAACAAACAAAGTTGACTTTTTATTGATCGAAATAATGATGCTTTAATTTTCATGTCAATAGCATATAAATTTTGCTTATTAGGACATATTTTATCACTAATATATATGAAATAATAATTACGAATAGTAACTTGACTTGATGTATAAACAATCTTATTTATTTTCAAAACATCATGCTATTTTAAATTATTATTATTAGATTTATTTTTAATTTACTATAATAATTTAATTATATTTATCACATTATTTACATCTTGTATCTTTTATAAAACTATTAATAGGTACTACCTTCTAAACTAGGGATAGGTTTGTTCATTTTTATTAAAATTAAATAATACAGATAATATCAATTATTACATATAAAGTTTTCATATTATATTATGCTATATATGTATAATTTGAGAAAACTCTTTTATTTTAAATTTTGTATTTCAAACAATGATGTGGATACTCAATTAGTAATATACATACAAGTTAGATATGTATTACAAGTTTTATTATTGATTTTCCTTTAGATATCACATTAGCGTACATTGTTTCTTTGTTTTACTCATATATTGGATATTAGAGGAGAAATATAACAAGATAAAGTAAATTGAAAATAATAAGAGAGAACTACTCAAATCAAAACTATCAAAAACGTAAACAATATATCCAAAATATCAGACATAATAAACAAAGCTAAAGCATTCACATTTGAAGACATAATTGAGAAGACTAATACTTTGACAAATATAAAATCATTATGAAAACTTAAAAGCTCGCGTTTATCTTTGAGCGAGTTCGCAATTAATTTCAAATGAAATAAAATAATGATATGATTTCATATTATTTTCTTTTAACTATGCATAATAGTTATTAATTTAAGCAATAAAATTATCAAAGGATTAACATTGGCTTACTTAATATTCTTTTAGTTGAGACAAATTATTAATTTGAAACCAGTATGAGTGAATAACTATATATAATAAAAATAGAATGGTACACTAAGAAAAAGATATGTCGACCAACAAAGAATAAAAATAGTAAACAACAAGAACCAAAAATAGAGTAAATTGATCTTGATAAAGATGATGCATTAAAGAATATCGACTTTTAATTAACAAATAAAAAAGAAAAAAATGTAGAAATTTTGATGATTTAGAGTATGATAATTGAATTTTTTAGATAATAAGTTTAAATATGTAAGTATATTTTGAGATTTTACTATTTTTATAGTTTTAGAAATTCTGTGAATACTCTACCTCCTTTATAATATTGTACATCATGTATTGGAGTGTTCAATATAACTACACATAATCTCCATAATACATGAGATACAATCTTATGGATACGATGTAATATTCGACCGCAAAAATTTGTATGTGTGTGTGTGTGGTGTGTGATATATTTGATAAGATTTGATTGGTACTACTCATATCACCAAGGTAAATATGCTTTTCGGAGCTCGTCTCATAAGAACTCCAATGTTAGTGCTTGACTGATGTAGTGCAGGATGGGTGACCATGAGAAGTTTCTCGGTGAGCAAATTAGGTGAGACAAAAGCGTCTTTGGAAAAACTAAGTGGTGGTTTGTGAGGCGGTCCATCAAATCAATAACGTACCCGACCGGTGCGGCGGGCGAGGTGTTACAAATGGTATCGAGGCGAGGCCGTCGGGCTGTGAAGCCCAAGTGCTATGCGGCACAAAGTGCAGGACACGTCTTGAGGTCGTATGAGCCACCTCTAAAATCTCACACGGATGGTACGGTCTTAGATGTGTTGTGGCTCAAAGAGGACGTTGAGTATTTAAGTGAGGGAGGTTGTAATGTACGACACTTAAAAATTTATGTAATGATATTGTGTATTGTGTGGTGTGTGATATATTTGATAAGATTTGATTGTTACTATTCATATCACCAAGATGCCTCTTTTTTTCGGAAGCCTATCTCATAACAACTCTAATGTTAAGCATGCTTGACTGGGAGGTAGTGCAGGATGGGTGACCCCTTTGGGAAGTTTCTCGGTGAACACGTGAGTGAGGATTTAAAAGCGTCTTTGGAAAGACTTCGTGGTGGTTTTGTGAGGCCGGTCCATCAAATCAATAATATCGACCGGTCTGGGCCGGCGTTACGAAAGGAAGCATGGAGATGAGGTAGGCGATCTTTTACAAGGAAATTGATAATCTTTAAAATGTATAAAAGTATATTTATTCAATAATTTAATTTTTCTATTATAATTTTATGTTACTTTTTATAATTATAACAACGAAATCATGTATAACAAAACTATCTAATTTTTATGTTATAATTTTATAATTATAATAATGAAATTAAAATGTCTAGGTATCACGTGCAACACGCATCTCTTTCTTGCTAGTTCCATAAAATGTCCAAGTTGTCCCAAAATACTACCCGTTTTTGGGGAAATATATGAATAGATTGAGGGGACTTGGAGACAAGCCATGTTGAGTGGCTGTTTCTTGATTTAACATTGTATTGGGCTCCAGGCAATGCTATTAAATTTCATGGCATACGTCTTGCTATGAAGACCATAACTAAATTTCAATGCTCAATGACTAGTTGGCTCAATTGTCTCCATCAAATTTCTTCGTCGGTAGCTGCGACTTTACATCAATTATTCAAATGTAGATGGAAAAATGGAGTAATAACATTCACTTAGAAAATTCGGGAGATAATTTTAAAATGTTACTCGTAAAAGTGGCATTAAGAATTATATTGATTTTTAATAGTGACGTTATGCAGGTTAATTCATAAGTGATATAAAAGTTGCACTTTGGTCACCAAATTAACATTTCTGTTAAATCTTACCACATAAAGTTGCACTTTAGTCCCCCTAAATGGCACAAAGGTTGCACTTTGATCCCCAAACTAATGTACCATTTAATCTCATTCCGTTAACACCAAATTAACATCTCTATTAAATCTTACCACATAAAGTTGCACTTTGATGTACAAGTGGCATGAAAGTTACGCTTTAATTCTCAAACTAACGTACCATTTAATATCATTCCGTTAACACCAAATTAACATCCCTGTTAAATCTTACCACATAAAGTTGCACTTTAGTCCCCCTAAGTGGCATAAAGGTTACATTTGGATCCTCAAACTAACGTATCATTTAATCTCATTCCATTAAAATTTAACAAAAATATTAGTTTGAGGCCAAAGTGCAGCTTTATGCCATTTAGAGGACTAAAAACGCTACAATGACACAATTAAGGACCAAGTGCGGCAGTGCCATTATCGAGGATCATGAGACCTCGAAATAAGAATGCGTGGTTATTGCCTCGAGGCTCTTTGTGTTCACTTGATAATGATATATGGGTTATGGATAGTTACCAAATAACCCGAAATAAGAATTAACATGTTTACTGCCTCAAACATTATGTTCCATCGATAATGATACATGGATTATGGTTTAAGACAATTGAGTTCATTCTTATTGCCGATTCCATTTGAACATGAGTTAAGGATAGTTAGCAAATAACCCCAAATAAGAATTAACATGTTTACTACCTCAAACATTATATTCCACGGATAATGATACATGGGTTATGATTTAAGACAATTGAGTTCATTCCTATTATTGATTCCATTTGAACATGAGTTATGGGTAGTTAGCAAATAACCCGAAATAAGCATTACCATGATTAGTGCTTCAAACACTGTGTCCCACTGATAAATGATACATGCGTTATGGTTTAAGTCAATTGAGTCCATTCTTATTGCTCCTTAAATTTGAACATGGTTATGGGTAGTTAGCAAATAACCCGAAATAAGAATTAGCATGATTATTGCTTCAAACACTATGTCCCACCGATAATGATACATCGGTTATGATTTAAAACAATTGAGTTCGTTCTTATTGTTCCTTCCATTTGAACATGGTTATGGGTAGTTAGCAAATAACCCAAAATAAGAATTAACATGATTATTGCATCAAACATCATGTCCTACCGGTAATGATACATAAGTTATGGTTTAAGACTATTGAGTTCTTTATTATTGCTCTTTCCATTTGAACAAGGGTTATGGGTAGTTAGCAAATAACCCAAAATAAAAAATAACATGGTTACTACTTCAAATATGCAAACAAATTAAATAAAATATCATCTGATATAACCAAAAACAAATGAACCCGAACAAAGATATATATAAAATGCATACATCAAAATTAAAAAGATTTTCACCGAAATTTAAGGTAAACTATTAAAAAATTAACAACATAAATTCAAAAATTAACAACATAAATTCAAAAATTAACAACATAAAAGAAGAAGAAAAAAATTGAAATTTGAGACCACGGAATTGCTTTCAACCAGTAGCTATTAGAGCATTCGAATCCATCCATATTGCAAATACAAAAAAGCCAAAATAGGAATATACTAGAATACAAAATAAAATGCAAAAAACCAAAAATGAGAGAGTAAGAGGAGCAGGGATTGGAATAAGAAAGAATTAAGAGAGAAAATCAAAAAATTACCCAAATAAAAAAGCTCAAAGAAAAGAAACTGAATAAGTTACCAAATCAGATACTTAAAAATCGGACATTTAATGCATTAATTATTTTTACTAAAACTTTTTTTTAGTGATAACAAAATTAACCCCTCTCATCTCTGGTATTGAATCAAATCCAACTCATTTCTACTAAATCAAACGCTTAACAACGATTTAAGTTTAATGTTTAAGATTATAAGTCAAACTTAATTTATTATTATGACATAAAAATTAATACTCGGTATTATGATAAGAAATACATGCATAGTAAAAATTCAATTACTTTAATGATAAAATTGAATGTTCATACATTTAAGATCCCATATTCGAGCCTCAATAGTTTACTTGAGATGGAGTTAATGTAAATACATAAGTCGTGAGAATTGGACAACATCATCATTGAAGATTTAAAAGCGATACTAACTTTTAGTTGTCTTTCTGTCGTTTGTATAAATTAAAAAAAAAATAAAAAGTAGTCAAAAAGTATATCGAAAATGCGTTAATTAATTGAAACTATATAATTGATTGGTTGATAATTTAATAACAAATAAATAGTCAAAAAGTACATTGAAAATGTAAAAATATAATTTTCAATATTAGAAGGACAAGTATTTTAAAATAAAAAATTAAAATTAGAAAGACAAATAAAAAATAACGGAAGAAATATTTAGCAAGTACCTTCAACAAATTGTTTCTCTTTCCCATGAATTGAAACGCAATTAAAGGACGTCCTTATCATAAATGTTCGACATATTTATAATTTACCTAATAATAAAATCGAGGTTCCACTTTCAGTTTCCTTCTGCCAAAAGGCAGCCACAAGCCAACTGGTACAATCGATAATTCGATATAGCTGTCCTTGTAGCATAGTTCAGTGTAGTAAAAATGTGATAGTATTAAATACGAGTACCTGCGTTTTAAATGCCGGAATGAATTTGAGTCACGTAAGTGGAAAAATTTTAAGTATTGAATTGGTTTAAAGGAAAACCGTCCACAGCCAGGATTAGAGCACATCCGATTCACCTCCTCCGTAGAACTTCAGGGGCAGAGTTTGAAGGGGCCGCTAGTGTAGCATTCCTTTACGATAATTCGATACAGCTAGCTCATTCTTGTTATAATTTACACCTCCAATTCCACCACAAAATATTTTCGTTTTCGAAAATCCTCACCTTGTTACAAAATCGTGTATATGCCGATATTTTTTATAAAAGAAAAAAATCGATACAAGAAGTCATCGAGATATTCCCATTTTACATTAATTCCAATTGAAAAACCTTTACAGCTACTGATAAATTAAACTAAACATAGTTCATCATATAAAAAAATAGAATGAAAATATTGATCAATTTAAATTTTAAACCAAATTTTGTTAACAAAAACATATTGTATATATGTTTTATCATGTCTGATGAAAAATATATTAAATGTTAATATTTTTAATATATATTTTAATATATTTTTCTATCAACACAAGTATTGATTCAAATTAAAGTGGTAACTTTCTACTAAATAAATTAAAGCTACAAAATAAGAAAAATTGACCAAAATGAACTAGAAATATTTTGGTATGGAGAGAGTAGAATATATTTTTAATAATACTCTTACAATTCGAAAGATTAAGAGTCTTTATTTTTTATGGTTGTATTTTTCAATTTTGAACTAAAATATTTATGTATATGTTACATATATTCCTACAATTCAAAAGAATATTATGTCTTTTTTTAATAATACTCCTACAATTCAAAAGATTAAGAGTCTTCAAATAATTTCATATTTGAAAAAAAATATATCAAATAATAAAATTTTCAAATTATATTACTCCGTACTATTTACATGGTTTGTATATCATAATTAAATTGATTGTGCAATTGCAATATAAAATTTATCAATCTTGATAATTGAAATCATATTATATGGAATAACATGTTTTTGAGATGGAGATAATACGTGTTATTATTTCTAGGCTTATTTCTATCATCATTTTGGCATGCCCTCCAATCATTCTAATAATTCATCCCTTTCAAATTATGCAACAAAATATCTTTCGAATTAGATTTAATTGGCCGTTTTGGGATTAGATGTCAGCCTGTCCCAAATTATTTTTATTCACTAACTCAAAAAATATAAACATGATATTATTAAATTTATTTTTAAATACTTTTATAATATTATTTTATTATAATTTTTATAATATATATAAAATAATTAATAATTAAAATTATGATTCGAAAAATTAAAAAAATTATTAATTTGAAATGGAGGGAATACTCCGTAAATCATAAATGTGCAACTACATATATGAAAACAACACGCATGGTAGTCATCAGAATGTTATTGATGTTGGTTCAACATGATTATGCATTTTCCAAAGTGGTCCAATTATTTGATTGAAGTAGTTATCAACTTTAATGTTTGTTTCTTAATTAGTTTTGTATTGTAGTTTGGACACTCAAGGAATTGAGTGGGCTAAGCTTACCATATCTAGATGTACATGTGTATATTTTATTATACACCACTGCTTAATTAGTTCAAGAATTGGTAACTTTTGACACAACGCCACCACGCTGCTTCTATGGATATACTCCCTGTTATTACTAATCAATATAGATTGTTGTAGGATTTTGTGTCAGATCATTTGAATAATTGATTTCGAATAAATCCGATCAAATATATTACCAATTGAATCAAGATGTAATTCAATCCCAAATACCTTCAAACTCTCAAAAATTTACTCACAAACATATTAATTGAAAGGGAAAGCAAAAATAATATAGAAATGAAAAATACAATGAATCTTATTGTTCATCAGCAAGAAGAGGCGCACAAAATAAGGTTTTGTGGGGCTGGTTTCTTTTTGAGTTTAATCACAAGAAGACAAAACAACTAATATATCTATTATTTCCTTCCAATTTTTTTATTTGTCATTCTAAATATTTGCACATTGATTAAGAAAAGAGTTAATTTTACATTTATATCCTTAATTAATTATCCACTAAATATTTACTTTTTGATTATTTAATGTTCATCTCTCCTTACCTTATATTGAAAATGAAGTAGACAAAGAATTAAAGAAGAAATAGGAGTATGTTTAATGTAAGATATAAAACAGGAAAATATTATATCTAAATGCATTGAAAATATAAAACGAGAACTATAAAGAAATAATTTTTTTAGTTAGAATGATAAGTAAAGAAAAACTTGAAGGAGTTCTATATTAGGTGAATATTAATGAAGAAGATGACATTAAGGGATGGACTAATTGGTCAGTGGACCCATATATATTAACACTCCTTCCATTCAAATTTATTTGTAAAGTCTTTTTCCAACAAATACTTTAGTTTAATTTTGAATAAATAATTCATCAATATAATTTTTATTTTATTAATTTTTTTTATACAATTAGATATGTATGAGGGAAATTGTTATATTGATATTTCCACTCTATCATATCATACACCAATCACATACTTTTGCGAATGAGTTCCAAAAGTGATGTATGATGATGATTTTCAAATAAAATGGAAAAACATCTCATGGTCCGTTTGAATTGGTGGATTTGAATTTGAAGTCTTTGGATTAAGGCTCCAAACAAGAAATTATTTATTTAAGTCCGGAAATGCGAGATTGTTTGTCCCTAATCAGGTATCCACTAATTGCAATTGAACTTAAATTGGATTAATATGTGAATGATTTTTGGATCACGTTTCTTGGATCGGAAGGGGTATGATTATCGACTCTGTCCGATCACATGTAGTGCATGTGGCAGGTGTTAGAATGCAGTTGGACTTGACTATTGTAAAACTTAGAAGATAGTATATTTGTGTCCTAAGGTGTTATTCACATAACTTATATTAAATGATGATTCTTAGACTGCGTGATAGAGGTTTCATTTCTGAGGAATAATATTACTTAGACTTAAACTCCTCAAATAACAGGGGAGGACTATAAACGGCATTGTGGTATACTACAAATGTAGTTGTGAAAGGCATGTACACTAGATGAAATTTGTACAACCGGATATAACGGTTAGATTCTGGCTTTCTTCGAGAGAATTAGGGTGATTATGGTGCGCGCTTCGATTACGATCTTTGGAAATTACATTAATTCATGCACCCAAAAGAAGCAGTGCAAAGAGTTTGGTGACAAATCTTACCGTAGCTTATTTGTTGTGCGTACAAGGGATGGATTTCGGATATGTCGGTTAATAAATGTCGTTTACAAGTAATAGTCTCAAGAGCAAGTGGGAGTGTTGGAAATATGAGATATTAGATCTCATAAATATATGTTTGTTGAATTAATTGGGTTGTACAACCGATTTACTCGATAAATTATAATTGAATATATGTTCATTGTTGGACAATTGACATATATGGATTAACTAGCATTGACGTTAGGGGTTATGATGGCTTAATAGGATCGCTCATAATCTATATATTAATATGATGTTCGGTTAACATGAATTAATAGATTACTCTTGTCAATCGAACTGAAAGTGTGTAACATAATCAAACTATAATACGATTATAATTTTCCGAGTTAAAGTATAACTATAAGGAAACATTGGGGGCAAAATTCCAATTGTTGGAATTACCCCTAGCGCCGACTTTGAGGTTGAAAAGGAGGAGGTGAAATTGACTGCAACTTTGAGGGCTAGAATTTAGGGTTGGCTTTCCCCTTATATAAAAGGGGCCTAAAAGTAGAGAAGTTTCGTTTGCTAATAAACCAAGAGGCAAAACCTTTCTCTCCCCCACCCCTTGGTCGACTAGAGTAGAGGAAGAACTTCGGTTCTTCTTCAGGCTCTGCTTCCTCAGTTTAATCTTTAATAGTTCTAGTAAAACCGTTGAACGGGTTTGATCAATCGTTGGTGTGGACTATTCTTAGAGACAACCTATTTTGATTGTTCGGAGCCTCCTCTGATTTTATTCCGTTGCAACTACAAGGTGTAAGATACATACGAAATCTCTTATTAAATTACTGTTTTTATAATCTCGTAGAGTTCTTGGTATTCGATTTAGATAATAGTTATTTTAATCCGTAAAACCCAACATTTAAATCAGCCAAGCCCAAATTTATCATCAAGCAGGCCACGAGTGGGGATGGGGTTGTGGGAAGAGGGTGGGTAGAGTGGGGGGTAGTGGTGAGGGTGGTGATGGGGTTAGGTTGAAGATGAAGAAAATGGTGATAGTTTTTAAGAAATAGCTTAGACAAATTATAAGGATATGTTATTTAGACCAATAAATTAAGAGATGCTAAATTTTAAATAAAGTCAAAGTATTAAAAAGTAGCATTACTTTACCAATTTTCTCCTAAGTTAATCTCCATATATAAGGCTTTATCTTATGATGGCTTTTTGCCTTATTACACTTTAACTGTATTGGAAATAGTTATCCCACACCACCATCACACCATGTGTTCTCATCTTAAATGGGCCTGACAACCTATTCTATGTAACTGGATTTTGTCCAGGTTTAAAACAAACTTCTTCCTACTCGGTCAAAGTTTTTTGTTGTAGGCTTGTAGCCTTGTAGAGTTGTAGGGATATCAACGAAGCGAGAAATCCAATGTTCGTTCATAGTCTAGAAACAAAAACCCGATGATACTATCACATTTAATATGATGGTAGTAGGTGGAGTTCAACATGACGCCAGTTATAAAAGCCGAACATGAACCTTTGCAGCAACCTACTAATTAATCTTTTTATATTATACTTGTTAAAGTAGTTACATGCTTAAATATATTGGATTTTCCATATTATAATCGATAAAGCTTTGAGTTAAATAATATATTATTAAACGAAAAATATTTATTGCTATAACAAAGTAATAAGATTGTATGCAGATTTTTTTACTTATACATATTATACAAGTTGTTTAATGTTACATTTTTCTTACAGATAAATATAAAAGTACAAATTCAATATATTATTCTTTAAATAATAACCTTGTGAAGTAATTAAAATATTAGGCGCATTTAATTATTCATGATCAAAAGATTAACAAAGCACACAATCTTAATTCACATCAAAACTTTGAAAAATATAATTAAAGGTGGTTTACACAATATAGAAATAATATTATATAAACAAATTTAATTATCTAAATAATATATTGACATCTAATGCTTTATTCAATACTATATAAATATCTCATGCTCTATCCATATACATTAAAGAATATTGAACATTAAACAACTTTTATCATATAGTCAAAAGAACTAGAATACAATCTTATTACTTTATAATATTATGATTATCTTTTAATAATATATTATTTGACACAACACAACATTTATTATCTAAAGAATAATATATTAATTAATCTTACGTTGTTATCCGTTTATTATGCAATACTAAACAACTTTCATGATTTAAATAGAATCATTTCAATTATTTCTTAGTAATTTTTAATTACAAATATTCTTTATTATTTAAATAATAATATATTGATGCATCTTATACTTTTATTTATATATTATTTAATACTAAATAAGTTAATCAATTATGATACACATATTTACAAATGATCAACATGACCTGATAGTTTGCTAACGACTCTTACCGTGAGTAGTGTTGTTGGTGGACGAGGTGACAGGAAGCGATGCAGTAGTACGATCCAAAAATCAGCGAAATTAACCGGATCGGTCCGGGTCGTACTCGATCCGGGATCGAAAGGATCCGGTCGAGCCAGGATCGGTGAGGTTATTTTAATGTTCTTTAATTTTTTTGTGGTATTATTTTCGAAATGTTGTTTTAATTTTTTATTGTTATTATTTTGAATTGTGCTTTATTATTTTTGATTTTTTATGTTTTTAATTAGGAATTTAGGATATTCAATTTTTAATTAGTTTAATTCATGTAAGTATGTTTGATTTGTTGATTTTAAACATATTTTTAGTTTTTTAAATATGTTCAATTTTTTGATTATTTTCAGTTTCGGATACCCCGGATATTGACGGTTATAGATAAGCGGTAACCGAGCAGTTTTATCGGTTACGGTCGGTCGAATTTTGGGCCGAAATGAGTTTCGGTTCGGTCCCGGATGGACCAAAAGCGGTCCCCGGTTGGTGGCCGGTGCGCACGGGCCGTGCTGGCGCGCTAACCATGAGGTCCCGAGTTCAATCGCCATGGCAACCCATATTTATTTTTGAACCTCGCGTGTGCTAACATATGTCGAAAACTTCGGACCAAAGTGATAAGCAGATGCCGCTATTCACCGGGCTTTGAGGGTCTCGAACCGGGCACAGGCGAATACCCACACGAACACTTGGTGGCCCCGGCGGATGGGCCGTTCGTGGAGCCGTGTTAAGAGAACTTAAGGCGGTTTCGAACCGGGCCTAACGGGCCAAGAAGCATGAATAGCCCGGTAGGCCCAATTCGTTTGCCATGTCTAATGGGGATTATCATATTCTATAAAAAAAATTCAATGATGTCTTTTAAAACTGTATAATATATAGGCTTAAAGATATTTTCATGTGAAGATTAATCAAACAAAGTCTTGAAACAAAAACTCGATGATACAATAACATTTGATATAATGGGGACTACCATATTTGATAAAGTTTTTTCAATGATTGTCTTTTAAAACAATATAATGTGTAGGCTTAAAGATATTTTCATGTATAGATTAATCAAACAATACTTTTTGACTAGAATTCATGCCATTATTTGACAAAATTATATCTCGATAATTAAAATTACCCATCGAGTAGTAACCCGTTAGTTACGAAATACTCCACTAAAAATATTACTCGACCAACTTCCGAGCCAGATTTAACGAGATTATATTATGATATCCAAGACATTTCGATAATTAATTTATATTCGATAGAAAATATAAATTCTGTAATGAAATTATTCATATTCCTTAAACCCGACTCGTTAAGACAACTAAGAAAGGGTGATGGACAAGAATATTCGAGGAGATGAGATGAATAGATGACTTGAAGCATCTCCTTCTCGTGTCACTCTAACTCCAGATTTTGAGCATCCAATAATCTCTCTCTCTCTCTCTCTGACATAAAATACAGTTGATGTTCATCTTGTAATAATAATAATAATTGAATAAAAATGTCGAGGATATTACCGATGGCGTCATCAATCCGACCGTCGCTGACGTCACTCAGATTCTCAGGAGCCTCTTCTGCTTACGTTGCTTGTCGGAAGCTCACTATACCTCATGTCGGAACTGGTATATTTATTTTATTTTATTTTTAATTTTTAATTTCTTAAATATTTTAATTTGAATTTCCATCTACTTATCACTAAGCAGGATTAAGTGGGATGAACTATATGAATACTATGTATATTTTTGTGTATGTTGTATGATATTTGGCGAAAAATATATCAAAAGATAGTATTTTTAATGCTTGTTATTATTAATTTGATAGTTTTGATTAAAATCGATGTTATGTGTGTCATAAAGGCCTCAAGGTTTGTTACTTTAGGCTATTAAAAATCAAACTAGACTATATTTTTGTTATGGAGGGGGTATAAAGGTACTCTGTACAACGAGATTGTCAAAAAAAATCCAGCATTATTGGCATCTCACTAATTCAAGATAACTGTTTAATGTGGCATTAACTCACCGTCGAAGAGGGTCTGTGATTACACGGCTTGTGACAATTAGCGGTTGGAAGTTGACATAATAAAAGTAGAGACTTAGTATGTGAACTGGGACATGTGAAAATAGTTTGGTTGTGATGTTGAAGGTGCTTCAATTTGTTGCATATTGGTAATGAAAGACTTCAATCGAATCAACGAGGCATTGAGACCAGTTTGTTGATCCATTGTATATACATATATATTCCTGTCAAGAGAGAAAATTAAGCTCGGAACTCACGTACAAGCACATGGCTAGGTTATTCCAAATAGTGTTTTGATCTGGTATCCAACGAAACTGACTTAATGATTTGATTATGCAGTGATTCCTCAGAAACACTCTTTTGGACTAAAGGCTTTTAAATTGCTAAGAAGTGGGGTAAATAACATCGGAGTTCGTGCCTCGGGAAATATGGCACAATCTAGCACCACTACCGAGGAAAATGTTTTAGAGTTTGTTAAACAGGATAAACGAAGAATGCTCCATGTTGTTTATCGTGTCGGGGATATAGACAGAACAATAAAGTATATGTTCAAAACCCTATGAGTATCCTTTCCCTTGCATCACTTTTTTATCACAATGTTATTAGCTGATGAATTGATGGTAATATTTCTTACTTTAAATGCAATGGTGGGTGCAGATTTTATTCAGAGTGCCTGGGGATGAAGCTATTGAGAAAACGAGATATACCTGAGGAAAGATATACAAATGCCTTCCTAGGTTATGGGCCAGAAGATTCTCATTTTGTTATTGAACTCACATACAGTAAGATTTTTCTCCTTTTCTTATACATTGTCAGGAACTTCAGTTTTTGTAGTCCTTTGTTCCTGTTGTATAAGGAAAACTGATGTTTTCTTTGTCCTTTTCCTATTGTGGTCCAGATTATGGAGTTGACAAGTATGATATTGGATCTGGTTTTGGCCATTTTGGTATTGCCGTTGAGGACGTAAGTTATCTGTTTTATGTTTTATCACAAGCAGTTTGTTAAATACTCCAACATTTGTGTTGCTGTGTTCTTGGAATTTTAATTAGCTGCCTGATGGTGCTTCCAGCCTTCCACACCATATATAGATCAAATTGATATGCTTAATATTATACCTTGTTGTGATACTTGAATGTTCTGAGATTAGTCTCAGTTCATTAGAATTAAGTGTTTCATGATTTACGCTACCTATTTTTTTCCAGAAAGTGTTATTGATGTTGGTTAGTGTGCCAGGTCGCAAAAACCGTTGAGCTCGTAAGAGCTAAGGGTGGAAAAGTGACCAGGGAACCGGGTCCAGTCAAAGGTGGCAAAACTGTGATTGCATTTGTTGAAGATCCTGATGGTTATAAATTTGAACTTCTGGAGAGGGGTCCTACACCTGAGCCATTGTGTCAAGTGATGCTTCGTGTTGGAGATCTTGATCGTGCTATTAAGTTCTATGAAAAGGTCACATTCTCTTCGAGTTGGAGATCCTTCGAGTTGGAGCCCTTTAAATAATGTTGGAGCCCTTTAAATAATTCTTTTCGAGGACATTTTCTGTCAATGTTTTCATCCTTCACTTACAATCTTCAGGATATTTCTTCATTTTATTAATTATTTTTGTATCTCATCTTGCAATTTAGGCTTATGGTATGGAACTCCTACGCACACGTGACAATCCTGAGTACAAGGTAATTGGCATTACTGTTGGAGCCTGTGTAGCTCAATGTAAATGAAGCGATCATCACTAATAAACTTTAACAAAACATTAAAAGGCACTGTAAGCGGACACAAAGAATTGCACCGTTTTCTGAATATTTCATCTTTTACTTCTTGTGCTAACCCTTTGTTTTTTTTCAGCTATTGCCACTTTTTACAGTTTTATCATTTTTGTCAAGTCTTGACACCAATTTCAAAATTTGATGTCTTCCTCCTTGATCTTTTCTTTAGTATACAATAGCCATGATGGGCTATGGTCCTGAAGACAAAAGTGCTGTGGTAGAGTTGACGTATAATTATGGGGTCACTGAATATGACAAAGGAAATGCTTATGCTCAGGTAGAAACTCCTAATCCTGTGCTCATATTATAAATTGCCCGTTGCTGGATTACTTGATGAACTTCTCATGTCATTCATTCAGATAGCAATAGGCACAGATGACGTCTATAAAACTGCTGAAGCAGTCAAACTCTGTGGTGGAAAGATTACCAGGGAACCTGGCCCCCTCCCGGGCATCAGTACCAAAATTACTGCATGCTTGGATCCTGATGGTTGGAAAACGGTATGGCCATTGACCTTTTTCATATTTTTTTCATACTTGCTGATGGTCTGGAATACTATAATTCAAATGATATATCTGATGAAGATGAAATGATGTGAATTGAATTTGACCTTTGCATTTACACTTTCATATGTTCATTGAACTTTCTTTTTGGATTCCAATTCTTACCTTCACCTTAAAGGTGTGGAATAAAATGCTTGAAAATAAGAATGCTTTCGTTGCAGAAGTTGTATATATTGTGAGTTCTCAAACAATACTTGGAGGACCTTATTGATAACAAAACCATAGACCTGATCATTTCAGGTGTTGAAACTGTTAACCTAATGAATTAGTGCATGCTTTACAAGAGCAACCTATTTAACGTGCAATCTCTAACCTACCGCATCTTGTTCCTTGTATGTTTATAATTCTGCTGTACATTGTTGTAGGTTTTCGTTGACAACATTGATTTTCTTAAGGAACTGGAGGAGTAAACTCTCTAATGATCATCACACTCAGACGTAGAGAAACACGAGCCTATGTATTTAAAAGACAAAACCAGCACTGTATTGCTATTTTGGCAGCTGGGCAAGTACACTGAGATATATTATTTTCCTTTGTGATACAAAACATAGGAAAATCACTAAGCAATGTAGTTCGAGTGAGCTCACCGCTCCCATGTCCTGATCGATTGAAGGGGTCATGTATAACTTTGTAGTTTCTTAAAAAATAAGAGGCCATTGAAGCATTTCATCCTTCTTTCCCTTTCTTCTTTGTTTCTGTCTTTGTTTTCAAGAAAATGGAATGATATGAAGGTCTTTTTTGCTTTGGTAATGCATCTTTTGAAGTTCTTGCTTAACAGAGATGAAGTTTTGGTGAGGAGGATCATTTTGCAATTAACCAACACAAGGAACATACAATACAAGGATGCAAGTCAATCAATACTATTGATTGAAGATTTAGAGTGACAAGGCGAATTCATCTGTTCCAACTTTTTTCCAGGAGAATTGAATCATGGTTTGAAGGTGATAGAAACCACTTTGAATACAAGCATGGGTGCTTGAGTTTAGAGGGATTTATTGAATAACTTCGGATTTATATTCTAACAAAAAAAGCATGTGAGATCAACAATGGCAAGTTCAACTCAGATGGAGGGCGTATTTAGTAATACGAGTGAATCAAAAGCATATTAATAGTCTCGATTGAATTGTGGTAAATCAAAGTAGAATAAAACTTAAAAATCATTTAGCCGAGTGTAATTCGGTGGATATTTTAGAATGGTGTTTGTGGACTATTTAATCCATCACATTGTTATGAAATAAAATTAAAAATATTATTCACCTTTTAAGAATTGGCTATAATGTTAGGCTTCTGCTGACTTAATAGAAGAACAAACACGAGTATGATGAATGTAGTCTTGTTTAAGCAATTCAGGAACTCACGGGGAAAGATTGACATTGTTCAACTTTGATTCACTTGTTAGTGACTCATATATGCTAGTAATCACTCATCTAGTTGTAGATACATCTTTTTATCCAAATTTTTATATTTCTTATATCCTGATTTTGATTTTGTCTTTGTGTTTAATAAAAATAAAATGAATCTAAATTAACGAATCCAGATGTGTACAATCTAAACTATTTATTAAAAAACAGCCGCTAAATTTCATACGCAGACCGAACTAACGAAATCATTTCAAATAGACATCTAAATTATTCAACTCTTTCAAATAAAAATTGATCGCATTTTCTAAGACTAACTTCAAAAAAAATATTTTATTCTAAACTCTACTTTACTGTGTGAATCTATGTACAGTATTAGAAAATTATATATTACACTTTGCTGTCATTTTTAAAATAACAAACATTTAATTGGATCAATTTTTAATAATCAGCCTACCTTGAATTATCCCAAAAATATTTTCCATTATCCACAGCAGATAAATCAAGATCCACCTCTAATAATTCAATCTAATTTGCTTATCCAAAAAGACGATGCAAATACTAAGAGATAAGGAAGTTCTTCTATGTTCCTATGATGAATGTAAGAAGAAGCTTGGTTGATGGGTTTTCATGTATATGGTGAAAAGTTTTCAAATGAAATATTAAATCTTTATTATTTGAAAAATTGCAAGTTTGGAAGGAAAAAATTTAATCCTTTGTCGATTTAAAGGTCTTCGACGAAATTTGATTTGAATCATGCAGCTTCTTCTGGTGAATCATGACCAAATTGAGCTCAAACAAATAGATACTCAAAATTAGAACAACCCATTTCAAAAAAGATTTTATTATCAACCATTATGTCAAAATTCAGCTCATACACACACAAACTCAAAAATTAGAACAACATTTCAATAAAGATTTGAATTTTAACAACTAATAACCAAATGGAGATGACACATTACAGAATAAGAGATATGGTGAGAAATCGCAAACCAGAAGGAAAAGTAAATGCTGGATAATGGGGCAACTTGTACAGAAGGGGTACAAAAGAATTAAGTGATGTATTTTTTTAATTGAATTAATTAAAATTGATTATTAAAAATTGATCCAATTAAGTGTTTGTTATTTTAAAAATGACCCATAAAGTATAATATATATAATTTTTCTATTTTGCCCTTAGATTTACCTATTAAAGTAGAGTTTAGTTACTAAAAATATTTTTTTCAAAAGCTGCGCTGCAATGCAATTCAAAAATTTGTTTGAAAGGTTGAATAATTTGGGATGCCTATTAAATGATTTCATTGGGCTCGTACGCTTATTTAAAATTTAGCCAAAAACAAATTATGAATGTTTAAGTACACTCGATCAATCCAAATACAATTAAACTCAAAACATACGAGCAAAACTCTTTTTAAAAACATACGATTTTGAAGTATCATGTCACCTATTCATAGTCACGAATCAGGTGGTTTTGAAAAAAAGAGGTTTTATTTTTTAAATAATGTTAAAACTAAAAAATTGAGGAAAATAATACTATTCCAATCCATTTTAATTGCCGTTGGTTTTTTGAAAATTAAACTTTGACCATGAATTAATTATTCCTTATTTTAAAAAATATAAAATTTATATATATTCGTGATTGCCTTTTAACATACTTTCAATGTTAATTTTTTAAATTTTTTAATAATTTAATTGAAGTGTAATTTAAAGCTCAAAGATTTACTCGATATATTTAAAAAAATCAATTAAACGAATCGTATTAATTACTCTATATTTATATTTTAAAATACGAGAATGCTTAAAGAATTATTTAATCACCGAAATCAAACTAGTTAAGAAAACAAACAAAAACAAAAGAACACCTCCCGGCAATTTTTGTTCCAACAAACAAAACCTCACAAAACCTAAAACCTCTGTGTACAAAAAGAACATCAAACAACAAAAACCCTCTTCATCTTCTTCATTACTCATCATAATTCTTATATTTATCTCCATATTTGTAAGAAATACTCAAATGGGTTCCAATAAATCTGAAAAAATTGATGAAGAGAACAAACATAAGCCAAAGCAGAATCAAACTCAGCCCCAAAATAGTGATGCCAAGAAGAGGAAGAGAAAAGAATTTGCAATTTTTGGAAATTACAGAAATTATTATGGTTATAGAGTTAGTGCCCTCTTAAACTTTTTAATATTTATTTGAAGTTTTTGATTTTTTGGGAATTTTTATTATTTTTTTGCTGTATTCTTTGATGGGTATGCAATAGTATTAAAGAGAATATTATGGTTATATAGTCAGTATTTTCTTCAATTTTTATTATGTGTTTTAAAGTTTTGATTTTGTTGAGATTTTATTATTATTTTTGCTGTGTTATTTGCTGGGTTTGCAGTATTTAAGAGAATTTGAATATTATTATGGCTTAATTGTGCATTACAGATGCTATTCTGGTTGTAGAGTTAGTACCCTCTTCAATTTTATATGTATTTGAAGTTCTGATTTTTTTGGGAGTTTTTGTTATCTTGACTGTATTCTTTGCTACCAATATTAAAAAGAAATTGAATATTGTTATGGGGTTAATTGATTTTTAATAGTTGTATAGTTTGAAGTGTTATAAAAATCAAATCTTGGTACTTATTTGCTTGGATTATTTGAAATTCCAATACAATTTACTTGATTGTATGCAGGATTAAAGAGAATATTGTTGTGGGTTATTTGAGCTCTGGTATATGTATTTGTATTCTTTTAAGTGTCAAGTTGATAGAACTGAAATCTTGGTATTAGCTGTATCGCATTTTGTAGAGTTGCTATAATTTACTTGGTTGTATAGAAATATATAAAATAATAAATTATAGAAACTATTACGATTATAGAGTCAGTACCCTCTTCAAATTTTTATATGGATTTCAAGTTCCGAGTTTATTGAGTTCTCATATCTTCACTGTTTTCTATGCTGATTCGATAATATTTAGTTGCATTCTTTAAGTTTTAAATTGTTGATAGAAATCAAATCTTGGTACTTCTTTGCTTGCATTTTCTGTAATTCCAATATAGTTTACTTGGTTGTCTGCAAATGTGATCCTTTAGTGCAATGCAAATTTGTGTTGGAAATGAAGTGTTATGATCGTTTTTCTAAGTTTGAAGTAATATGGAACAATTCTGTCTACTTTTGGCGTCTGACCGTGAATAGCCATGTAGGTAGATGTTTGGAGCAGACCAGTAATGATTTGTTATGTTGTGCAGATTGGTAAGAACATAGATGAAGATCCGAGGTTGAAAGTGATGAAGAAAGAATGGTTCGAAGGGAAGGATTGTCTTGATATTGGATGCAATACTGGCGTGGTCACCACAGATATTGGTAATTAATGATCCTCATGTTAAAAATGCTAACATTTCTGTTTCTACTCTGTTTATTTCTTTGCACTTCACCTGATTCACTTGTATAAATGGTCACAGTGATGATTGTTATTTGTTAGTTTGGAACTCGAGACCTGTTTGACCATGGTTGCTTTCCTTTTGTAGCAATCAAGTTCTCTTGTCGAAGTATTCTTGGCATCGATATTGATGGTGGTAAGTCCTTTATTTTCTCCAATACATAATACCTATTTTCTCCTAATCATTAAGCTTTTCCATTTTAAGTAGTTAATTGGACTATAAACCTACAAGGTAGTCAATTATTGATATTAAACTTTTTATAGATCGAATTAAAGATGCCCATTGGCATCTTCGAAATATTATGAAGAAGAAAAATCGCAGTAAGGCTACGCCGAAGCAGAGCCCGATAGATTTAGAGAAAGATGGCAAAGTTGATGAAATTGAGGGAGAATTAAATGAGAATCCTGAGGAGCTGAAGGATCTGTTTAACGTCGTGTCCTTTGAGAAAGGGAATATTGCTCAAGGTTGGAGACCTCCACCCAACACAAAATACCATGTAATTCTATGGTAAGTCCCACTAAAGTTAAGGTTCATCATTTTTTACAATAAACTGGTACACCGTTACACTCCTGTTGCTAATAACGAGCCTTCTGCAAAAAAAAAATATTGTCTAGCTTGAGTTTCAAGTCAAAATTTGTCGCCTTAATTGATACACATAGCTTTGATTTGGATTGAAGTTATCATGTTAATAGTAAAATACGTTAAGAAAATCAATCTTCTGATATATTTTTTCACCAAATATTATACAAACATATAAAAAAACATCTAAGTTCAAAATTTTAAAAAGTCAACAATCAAAATTCAAAACATGACAATCTTTTGGGGACGGAGGGAGTAATAAGGATAAATTGATTAATTGCTGACATTGTTATCGTTTCATCGTTCATACTTCGAAGGATTTGCAAATGAGCCGTTTAACGTAATAATGTACCAAAAGATATTTAAATGTGTGAATGAGGGGAGAAGTTTGCATTTTAGATTTACTTACTATCATACCGAATAAGGGTAGTCCTTTGCACTTGAATTGAATGCTTATATTGTTCACCATGATGTAACTGTAATTTTATTTGTCAGTTTGAGTGTAACAAAATGGGTTCACTTGAATTGGGGCGACGATGGAATAATCACTCTCTTTTCAAAAGTCTGGAGTCATCTTCACCCAGTACGTATTACTTTTAACTTTTGAACTTATAATCTGAACCGAACAGTTCCAGGTAATCAGTTTTACTACTTGGATATCTGATTGAGACTTGAAATTGGCAGGGTGGTGTTTTTATTGTGGAGCCACAACCATGGATATCATACTCAAAAAACCGTGTTGTGTCTGAGGTATCCATCTCTCTTCTTAATTGCACATAATATATGTTGTGCCAAAATATTATTTGCAGAATGCCTGTGTACTTAATACGTTGATGTCTAGAAATGATGGGAAGTTTTTCCTTCTTGCCGTGCAGACAGCAACTGTAAATTATCAGAAAATTAAGATCCGTCCAGAAGATTTTCAGGACGTACTTCTTGATAAGGTACTCTATCACTCTGCTATTATCTCACCTATGCAATTGGTAATAATTTCACAATAACTTAAGAAATCAATTTTTTGCATATTTTTGGCTAAGCCCACGAACCTTGAGCGTTCAATGCATTTGCAGATTGGTTTTCGGACAGTTGAGAACATAGCTTCTCGCGTATCTGGTAGCACAGCGGGATTTGAAAGACCAATCTTAGCTCTATGGAAATAATTTAACTAAAAAGCCGACAGTTTCACACCTTTCCTCCAATTCGACGCTAGTAGCAGTGGGTGCACATTTTGAGTTCACTTGACTAAAGAAGAAGTTTTACATATATATTGACATCCAAAACATCCTGATCCAACGAACACTATTTTGATGAGCCAAAGCTGCATAGGATTTCATTAGTATGGATGTTTAGATGCAAAACATATTGGCATTATATACAATTTTGGAACTTATGTGCATCATTCTAAATGGTATTGTAATTGAATTATTAAAGGTTAGTGAGAAATCGATTCATTGTATTTTGCTATTTTGCATGTCACATAATATTAGTTAAAATGTTGCAGATTATATTAATATCATCACTACAAAGATGAGTTCAGCATGTACGTCTAATGAAGATACAAAATTTGTTACTAGGGAAATTACTCATATATACCTTCTACAGTATTTCCCAAACTTCTTCGTACACAATCATTGTGTGTATCCAATGTCACAATTTCAATATGCTAGACCTTATTAGCAAAAGTTTTTTTTTCTTAGGGCTTTTCTAACGTGTGTAATTAATGCATATTTTTAAAAAAAATTATCGATGAAGAGTATCATTACAGTATTACAAATTACGAATACAAATATTGAATATAACAAATAACTAATACAAATTTTTTTAATTATGTTGCAAACAAGAGTTGAATCCAATTAAGAATATAAATATGGAGTATTACAAATAACTAATACAAAAATTCCTAATTATGTTGCCAACAGGAGTTGAAAACAAATAGGGAAACATATTTAACAAATCTTTTCATAATAAATTTCAGATGTAAATTTTCTATCAAATATTTTTCTTTATTAATATCTTAACATGTACCCTTAACGCACATATTAAAAAAAATCATTTTTTTTTAATTACCAAATAAAACCTCAGCATGGGTCGTCTAATCTCGATTGTCTTTACCATACATAAATTCTCCATGATAACTGAATTCCTCTTTATCATTTCCATTCCAAATTCTAATGTTTGTATTTGGATAATATAGTGCTACAACTTGTTGCTTATTACAATTATGCAGCAAAAGTTTTTCTATTCTAAGTGTTTATACCAAGACTTCATGAAGAGGTGAAAAAGAGAAGCATGTACATACAATCAAAGTGCAAGTCTGAGTTCTAAATCTAATTCTTGATCTCCACTTGATTCATAATGTTGTATGCTTGAGCCCCAGGAGTAGTCAATCTCGTCTTTATTTCTTCTCTCTTCAAGCCAATCCTTCCATATATCAAAAGGTAATGAAAACTCAAAATGATATAATAGGATGAAGAGTCATGTAACATACTGTATATATTACACAAAAAAATATATACATAATAATGGAATATTATTATGAGAGATGCCATTTATTTACCTTTTCTTGTTGGTTCAGAAAGTGACTAGTGATACTAGGTTGTCTCAAATATTGGCTCTCAAGGATAGCATTTCCATGACTCCATCTGATTAATTGATATATTGTTATTTGTTGGATATGTACATCATATAAACATTTTTAGACTACTTCTGAATAAATATTATACAGATAGACATTATTAATTAATTAATTTAATTATATATTATTATCATCCTTCCCATACAATTTCTTACAGATTGAGGGATAATCTGCATCAAAGTTTATTTGTTAGATACACTGAAAAAATGAGAAGAATTACTAGAATGAGAGAAACAGTATTTAAATGGATAAAACGTGAAAATATAAGAAGAAGAATGATTAGAATGAGAGAAATTAAACAATGGTTAAATGGATAAAAAGAGGAAACATGATAATAATTTTCTTTTGATGGTTGATGAATAATTATAAAAAATGCTATCTAGTATCTAGACATCATTTGGATGCTAATTGCTAACTCTAGTTTATTCACCATCTATATCGTTCCCAAAAAAAAATAACTTATCATTTCGATTTTAATTTAATGGCTGATCGTTTAATTTTTATTTCAAAGATTTTATAGGTGTCATATAATATTTAGTAAATGTACTTTACTATCGACTATATAGTTGTGATTCTATTTAAATCTATCTATGTGTATCAATTAAGCCACAAAGTTCAATTTAAGAGTTTTTTGGTTCGATTCTCTCAGGATTAATTGCTTTATAAAAAGCCAAAGAAATTCATCTCAAATTTATTTCAACAATTTATGAAATTTCAAGCAATATTCAAGCGGTCGGGGCACAAGGCTCACGCAGCCAGACTTCCTGCAGTAAGACAAGCTCGTTTCTACGAAGATAACCTCCCCATTACTTAGTTTAGAATTTAATTGTTGAATGATATCGTATGTAGTTTCTAATTCCTATCGTTTGGTTTTAAAAAAAAATCACAAAGTTTGTTAAGTTTGTCAATAAACTTAAGGCTTTTTGGCCGAGACCCCCCTGACCTATTACTTAATTTTCTATGTTTTAACTTTTTATCTTCGTTTGAAAAGACTTATGTACTTTTCAACTTTTTTCTTGTCTAGGCACCCCTCCTCGATACCTGCACTCCAATTTTCACTATAAGATAAGAAATGACTATATTACCCCTAAAAATATATAAAGGAAAACGACCATGCTACACTAAACGAATTATTTTGGCCATAACACTACACTAAAGTATATGGACTAAAGTATAGGGACTAAAATAAACCCCCACCCCTTTCTTTCTTTTTCTTATCACGTACCCCACCCCTACTCCCACCACAAGATTGGTCGATCCACCCCGCCTCTACCAAGATTGGCCGATCCAGGGACTAAAGCAAATGATAATTCCATAATTAAATGGGCCGATCTAGAGACCGGCCCAACAAGATTGGTCATTCAAGATGGAAAATCAGCCAGTTAACCGAATAAATTCGAATTTGACTCCACGCGGGCCAGAAAGTGCGAATGCCGAGTTGAATAGGTCAAGTTGTCCAGCCGGTGTTAAGGGAGTAAACAGTTAGAGAAGTTAACCTGCTTCGATTAGGCTCCATTAAAGGGTAATTAAGTCCCTAATTACTTAGTCCTTAATGAGCCGCGAATCATTAATAAAAAATGCAGGAGCCATCAAGGCTCGACAAAAAAGTAACTGTGAGATAAATAAAAATTAGTTATTTTAATTAATTGACATTTATTTTAATCGGTAAAATCGATTAAATAAAATTGATCACACGAGATACACATGACAATTAGGGTTCGATTCAAGTTCTAATGACAATCGAACACGTGTAAAATGATAAGGGTTTCCGAGAATTAAGCCCCTGACATTAATCGAAGTCGAAATTAGGGTTTTATACATTAATTAACCCTAAAATTTAATTCAAACGAGGATTTCCAAGAAAATAGCTTCATTAATTTCGCTATTTCGCCTAAAATAGAAGTTTCTGAAGTCAGTGGTCTTAAAACAAAGACTTGTTAACCGGTTTAAAACGGGCACTCCAAGAGAGTCGCTTAATATAAAACGCTGCTTGGACCTAAAAAAAAGAATCCTGAACTCCTCTTGATTCATCATAATAGGCGCTCATATGCTCGAGTAAGTGACAAAGTAATTCCATAAAATCTACTGGGCCTACCTGGCTTCAAAATTCAACGGTTAAGATCAAAATCGAGGTGATCATGAATCAACCAATCAGAAGAGAGCCCGAAAGCCTATAAATACCCCCCTATTATAGCCGAAATTCATTACATTCACAACCAAAAAAATACAACAAAAAGCTCATAAGAGCATTTAGCATAAAAACAATTGTGCAGGTATTTATTCATAGAAAACCTTTGAAGATTGTTGTTTTTCGTGAGAAACCACCAAAACATTCAATCTTCAACCAATAGTTAAATCAAGAACGAGAAAGAAACACAAAATCTTCTAACTCCATCACCAAAATAGGCGCCTAATATCGTGAATAGTTGAATTACCGCACAAATGCAGAATTTCATGAGTAACATCTAAACCGATTTAATCTAATCATCGGTATCTTATAAATAAAATCATTGGCTGTGATTTAGTAAATAATAAGCAAAATATGTTTGATAGCCCCTCGCTGCTTTCCTCACAAGAAACACGGAGTAAGCTGTTAAGGCACCCTCTTGACAGTAAACAAGCATATCCACCAGGATAGCACCTCAAGGTCAAGAGTACGCTATTAAGCACATGAACTCACTCTAGCTGCACCAGATCAAGCTGCTAAGGCACTCTAGCTAGACACATAGTCTAAGTCCCACGATTCAAGTCTAACGACCAAAGATCAAGTCCAGATAAATGGCTACCGGTATACGCCGCTAAGGCTTTCCTACTGACCATATCCAAGTCAAAGACCAAGTCTCAAGACTAAGTCTTCTATCCAGTCTAGATCACATCATCCGTATTCTATCCGGTCTCACATCCAAATTTATACATTAAATTCAACTAGCCCAGTGACTACATAACAATCCAAACACAAATTCAAGTCTAGCTCTGGATCACATAACAAATTGCACAAATCCAAATTACAACAGGGAGCTCCAAATCAAGACCTCAAGTCCAAGACTACATCAAATCCAAGTCCAAGATCCTCCTAAGCAAATATCAATTCATTTAGAAAATAATAGACTGATAGTAGGACCTCTATCGTTTGATAAATCTTCTTTGTACCTAGATAGGTTTTCCATAGAGGTTTTATTGTATTGGAGCTCATACACTACAAATAAGAAAATCTATGTAGCAGTTACAACCGTCCGAGTAAACTATAAAGGTAAACCTCAGACCAAACTAAGTGTTCACTTTGATACCCAAATACTCTCTTTTAGAAACCACTTTCTTTATCCTTTAACGAATTTGGATCAGTCGGAGTGTTTTCGACCGGGAACCGGTCCTTGTTTTGTAGGAACTCTCATTTTGGACCTGTGTGTGTCAAAGATCGACTGAGGATTTGTGATCCGGCCTAGCACTCAAAAACCGACCGTATCAAAAGATTACTTGATTACCTTTGTGGAGGGTTTGCGCCGAGCAAGTTCAAGGAGTCAGCTCTTCAAGAGGCGCCCCATGGATTGGAGGAGGTCAATGAACAAAGCCTACATGTACATTCGGATCGAGAAGCGCAGGCTAGGCCGGTGGCTGGCAGAGAACGCGGCCCCGCAGACGATCATCAAATGACGAGCCCCCGAGCCTAGAAAGGCTAAGCCGCCTTTGGATGATCCGCACCTCGAGCAAAGTTTGGTCTCAAACCGACCGCCAAGTGGGGAGGCTCTTCTCTCTCGCCTCCAGGCGAATTCGAGGAAAAGTGAAAGGGAGGAAAGGAGCGCCTCCGTGCCATTCCGCCGGGGTTCTACTGGACGCCAAGTAGCCTGGGCTGGGGGTTTCAACCTCATGGTTACAATGGGCAAAGATCCGCACAGTTCTGGCCAAGGATGGTGTGGAGTTCACCATCAGACACGTGCGCATGGGCCTACAATGGCACAATAGCTGACGCCAAGGATTAATGCAAGCGGCAGCTGGTATCCCCTCATACAACCTTAAGTCAAGTTCCATACGAGTCACAAGGAGCCGTAAGAAGGCACGCTGATCGCCATCTATCCCTCGACAAAACGGATAAAGGCCCCGATAGAGGTGGGAACCACATCCTGAGGAACTGATGGCCACCGAGACCGGAATGTCCGCACTCGGGAGGTTCCTGGTGCAGCCCAAAGGCGGGTACCACACGAGGAGATTCACAGATCCCGCTCGATGAGAGGATCCAAGAAGTTTTCAAGATGTGCACAACGCCGGGGCGCAGCACGAGGCTACGCGATCCGAGTCCTCGTGAGTATCGCGATATCTTTCGGTTCGGAAGATATGCCGGGTATCCGACGCTGCCGTCCACCGGTCAGACGCCGACCCACACCTGCCGCCAACCAGCGGACCTTCTCGAAGAGAAGGGGGAAGCTTAACCGCAAGGGAGGTAAAGTTACCGCCGGGGAAATGCAATCCGGGAGCTCTTGTTTCATACCCGTCAACCCGGTGTTAGTACCGAACCCAACGGGACTCATGACGCTAAGACCGACTTTACCAACATCAACAAGGCCCGCCCAAAGGATTGTTACCCCTAACATTGATCGGTTGGCTTGTCCGCTAATACGGTACAAAGATGGTAGACTTCTGACGCCCGGGGTAATATTCATGGTCAAGAGACGTAGAGAAACGCATGCTCGTGAATGAGTACGGATATAATACGGAAGGCCGCGGCTTCCCGGCTTGAAGAACGCGGGAGTCAATGCCAGGATACCACCGTGTTCTCCACTCAGATTATTCCACATGCAAATTTACGTGGATGACATATTCATCAAAAGTCAGTGAAAAGAGATCACGAGCAAACCTCGCAGCTTGAGACTCATGGGAAGTACAACCCGCGCTTTGACCCGATGAAGTGTGTCTTCGAGCGACCTCCAAAAATTCTCCTGTTATACGATCACCAAAGAGGAATTGAGCCCAATAATATTGACAAGATAGCAACACAAGCAGTAATTACGCAGAAATTCCCACAAACCTAGGAAAGAGTACAAGAAGGCCGACGGGAGGACTCCCGCCTCAATCTGCCCATCTCTCTCGCAGAGGCTCGGCTCGCTCTCTTCTTCAAGGCCATAAAGAAGGGAGGGATTTTGAGGGGACTCGGAGTGCGGTAAGTCCTTCAGATTCAAGGCGCACTGCAATCTCCCACGCCTATCAGCGCCGACCAGAGTCGGGGACATCCTACAACTATACTGCCATTTTGTGAGTCGCCTCTATGCAAAGGTCTCTATCCGGGAAGAGGAGAAGGTGTAGCTGTATTACGTTAGCCAGCGAATGCAGGGAGTTCGGTGCCGTATCCCTACCGTAGAACCGTCTTTTGCCTCGAGCCAAGGCAAATGGGAAGCCTAAAACCTTATTTTGAGGCGCACCATGGTGTAGTCACTCTGCGAACCATCGAGGTAACATCGAGAACCCTAGCCGGTCCGGGAATAATGCCTGCCGGGCGAGAGTCGAAAGTGAGTTTGACCTCCTGCATAAGCCACAAACGAGTATCAAAGTTCTCGTGCCTACCGATTTCATAGTAGACCCGCACTCCACGGGCCACCACTGGGATCTGAGTCGGGTCAACTCGCGTAAGCCTCGACCAAATGGGTTCGGGTTGCCAGATGTATGACGGCGCCAGAACCCGTGCGGTTTTGGGGCAATGTATTTTATTACGGTCTCCTGAGGGCCACAAAGATCGAAGACGCTTCCTTTCGCTTCTCTCTCGCACCACCCGCCAACAATGGCATTCCGAGTACGGCACTCCGCTAAACGACTTCTCATTAGAAATTGATTGGGGTGTAACACATCCATGCAAGAACGGATTCTCGCCACAGCGCTATGTAAAGGCGATTTCAAAATCGACGAGGCAAAACGAAAGGCCAGGTTATTTAAGAGAGTCCATGTACTTGGCTTGCATTCTTTTTCGATCCTCGGGTTATTAATGGAGTAATGCTCGAGAAAGGAATCGAGGCGGATAAAGGTCCTAGTCAAGGTGGCGGAGTACTTGACAATGGGCATTCTCGCCTCGCTGAACGGGTAGCCGCTTTCGGGACGGTGGAGTGCCGGACAAGACCTCGAGGGCGCAGTGAAGAGCGCCCGGGCTACGGCACCAAGCTATATCGAGTTCCTGAAAGAATCAAGTCCTTTATGAAGATCCTGCTAACAAGATCCGTAAGCAAAGCTGAGATACAACCCGCTGATGGATCACTTATCGAAGGTCCTTTCGTGGTCCGCCGAACGCTGCTACCCGTAGCAGAGGCCGGCAAATGTCAAGATGCAATGGCGCATATAGAACATCGACTACTTATTTGATCGAGGACCCCGACGCACCGGATATAGAACACGGATGCCTCGTGTCGTATCCCGTGCCAACGGATAGTCTTTAAGGGTAATCTTAAGTGGTGTCAAGAACGGCTCCAAGCAATAGGAGCATCACACGCAAGCTCCCCACGCTGTTACGGTCCTCCGACCACGCCTTAACCCTGGGGGAGCACTTCACCGTATAATGGATCTCATGCCCCGTTGTCGGGCGGAGATTCATTTAGAGACGGCCGTTATCGTATCACGACAAGCTGTCTCAATGAGTTGTGGGTCATGTCGAACTTGGACTTATTTGAAGAAAGAGGCTCGCCGGCCGAGATAAAATGGCATCGTGCAGCCGCCTTTATAAAACAAAAAGCAACTGGGCAGCCTCAAGGGGAATTAGTCCTAGAGCACGGCTGCATCCGCCCATGTAGTTTCCTGGGAAGTTGTAGTCTCCATGGGAGGGACCAAAACTCGTCCGCACGTCATGGGACCGCCACGCATTTAACTAGAGACCTTGGCGACGCCTCGTGTGTCGCGATCATGGAACGATGTCATTCGAGGAAATACTACGTGTAAGCCCACTTTTGTATTTCGCTTTTGTTATTTTTTTGAATAAAAGACTCAGTTTAGCTTGTGAAACCGCTCTTAAATGTTCAAATAAGTTCTATGCAAGTAGAAATATTAATTATGCCCGATCGCCCGAGTGTAATCGAATGACGAGCAAAGTTTCGATGTAAATCTATCTAAATGTTTGAGTACATCCTACCGCCCGACTGATCGTAGAACCAAACTTACAGCTGACAAGGAGGGGAGGTTCTAGGTAAAAGCGAAGATGTCCCATGTATAATCCACCTCATCGCAATAGGTCCACATCCCTCTGGACAAAGCACGGGGCGAGGATCTGGGGCAATATAATAAACAGAGAAAAACTCTTTAAGGTAGGACCCCTAAGAATAAGCTACGAGATCATCCTTGACCTGCGGTCAAGAGGCACTCGACCAACATGGAGGAGTAAGCATCAAATGTATATTAAAAATATATCTAAAAGAAAAAAAGGAAGTTCAGAATGAAGACAAGTATGGTAAAATAAAGCTGAAATATAAGAAAATAGATCTAAAGAAAAAAGGAAGCCTTAACGGGTACTATACTCCTCAAGAAGAGTTTAGAAACAACTCCGTCCGATTAATTCACAGATTAAAATTGAGACAAAGAAATAATTAATACGGGCGACACATCCTGGCCGAAATAGGCAAGATTAAGGTCTTCCTCTCCGACGGGTGCCGGGCGTGTACTGCTCATAAAGATCCCTCTCTCAGCTGAGCCCTCCTGCCTCCCGGTCCTTCAAGACCATGCCCCAAGTGGTAGCTTGGTTTACTCTGACTCTCTGTGCCCTGGCAGCCCCCGCTTCCAGCCAGACTCCACCCCGAGCGCCCCGGCTAACCTCGTGCCGGTCTCGGGGTACGCTGACAAGTACAATTACGCGGAAGAACGCGAGCGGCTCAAAAGGAGACAAAAGTAGCGGGTAAATCGAGACGCATTTAAGCGTAGTGAGGTGTGTATGAAAATTATGCTAATCAAAGTGAAAAGATTACCGCAACCACAATCGGTAGGCTCTACGGGAGTGCCATTGACCAAGCACTGTGTGTTCCATTCTTGCGTGATCCCCCGGGTCAAGGCGTGCAAAAAGTGCATCAGCGCATGGCCCTATCTCAGTGAGAGGTTTCACCAAACACCCGCCACCGGCCTAGTAGAAATGGGAGCGGGGAAGCAGTGAGGAGGCGGACATTGCATTTCACTCCCCCCCGCAGCTTTCGCTCTTTGGGAAGGAAATCCTTTGATCGCACGTTGGTACTGTCATGAATTAAGGAAAATATTTTTTACGCATGGTGCCTAAGAAATTTCAGAAAAGAGCTAAATAAATGGCAAAAATGAAGTGAGAAGAAATCCCTTTAGAATCTTCGAATTTATAGAGCATGTCTTTCTGTCTCAAAAGTAGCGATAACGAGAGAGGGTGCCTAAAAAAGTCGACGAAAGGAAGTTGGCGAAGTTACTTTAACAATTTGATGTCAACAGATGTTCATAGATGTATACAAATATTACTTAACAATTTGATGTCTCTCGACTGACTAAATATATCAATAATTGATCATCAATATAGTATCATCGAATTATTTTCTTTTATATCAAGTTAAATTGGTACGATGAAAATGTATAAATTTTAATCCCAATATATAAAATTTATATATGCATGGAATTAAATAATAATATTAATAATAATAATAATTTAATTAAAGCATATGGTTATTTAACTAATACCTATTATAATAATAAATAAAGTTCTACATAATAATAAATAATAATAATAATAATTCTACAAAAAATATGATTATTTAACTAACACCTATTATAACAATAATAATAATAGTTCTACATAAAATATATTATTATTTAACTAATATCAATTATTAAATATTGAAATCTATTATATAATGATGAGAAAACTTATCAATAAATAAGTAATAAATTAATAATATATAATATATGGGACGTATTTTTGTGAATTAAATAAGGAAAGTTATAAATGCAAAATTGAGCAAAAATAATTGTGTAAATCAATGTATACATTTGAATCATTAAACATGCACTGGAAATAAATAAATAAAGTTAATTAAAAAGTAGGATACACGATAATTATAAAGTATATATATGCCAAATATATGTGATATATCATCTTTAAATCGCACGACGTGTCATTTATCTCTCTTCCAATCGGACAATCTTACATACGCTACAAAGTGATAAAGTACGCATTTAATACTTAATAATCGGCCTCCATTTTTTTTATTTGACGCTGTGATATCGAGATGAACTACGGAGCTCTGGATTGGAGTTTGGATCGGCATGTGATGCCGCCGAGTAAAAAAAATATATAAAATTAAAATAAAATAAGTCCCGACTCCATTCCGTCTCCGATGTTAGAAAATAAAATTGTGAAATTTAAATAACCCGACTCTGTCCCGTCTCCATTTATAAATTTAATTAAACCCGACACATTCCCGTCTCCTTTGAAAAATAAATATATGCCCGTCTCTATCCTGTCTCTATCCATTAAATACTAAATTCACCGCCTCGCAGACTCCACGCCCCCCGCCCATTTCGTATTCCATCGCCCCCCACCTATCAGACGATTGCCTCCCCATCGCCCGAAGACCGCCACCGCCTCTTTCCCCTCGAAACCGCCGAAGACAACCACCACCACCTCAAATCTCCCTCCTCATAGTTCCGCCCCACCCCCGCCAGCACTCCGGCCACCTACCTCGCCCCTCAAAAAAAAAACTCACAAAAACCCCACCCTCCTCTACAATCATTAAGGTAATTTAATTATGTTTAATTTTAATTTATTATTTGTAATATTTGATTATGTTTAATTTTCATTATTATTTGAATATGTTTGATTATTTGATTATATTCGAACTCTATTATTTGATTATAGTAAGTTGAATAATTTCATATGTTAATTTCATATGTGAAATAGTTAAATTCATTTGTTAAATAGTATAGTTAAAGTTAATTTGTATATTTAATTTCATATGTTAAATAACTTGTAAAGTTCATTTCATTAATCAGGAGAATAATTTCATATGTTAATAGTTAATTTACCATTAAAGTTGATTTGTATATTTAATTTGTAAAAGTTCATTAGTTAAGTTCACTAATTCATTTATTTGTGTATATTTAATAGTTAAGTTGATTTGTATATTTAATAGTTAAGTTCACTAATTAGTTAAGTTGATTTGTATATTTAATAGTTAAGTTAATTCCTCAAATAGTTAAGTTGATTTGTATATTTAATAGTTAAGTTCACTAATTAGTTAATTTGTATATTTAATAGTTAAGTTAATTCTCAAATAGTTAAATTGATTTGTATATTTACAGTTGTTCACTAATTAGTTGATTTGTATATTTAATAGTTTAAATTATTAGTTAAAGTTCATTAAGTTCATTAGTTAAAGTTGATTTTTTACCTTCTTAATTTTGTATAGTTCATTTCATTAGTATAGTTAATTAGTTAAATTTAATTTGATTAGTTACTTTCATTTTTATAGTTGAATAGTTAATTTTATTATTTAATTAGTTAATTTCATTTGTATAGTTAATTAGTTAAAGTTAATTTCTATTAGTATAAGCGAAATAGTTAATTTCATTAGTTAAAATTAAATTATTAATTTGATATGTCAATGGTTTCTTAATTGAATAGTTGAATCGTTGAATAGTCAATTCTCGAATTGTTAAATAGCTAAATAGTTGAATTGTTGTCGCTTGAATTGTCGCTAATAAGGTATATATATCAGGAATAGTCATAGTTGTCAAGTTGTTTAGTTTGTACCGTTATAGTTTATATAGTTGTTTAGTTTAATAGTTTGTACTTGTTATAGTTCGTTATAGTTGTTTACAGTTTACAGTTAGATTTTGGGCTCTAGTTTGTGGTGTCAATATGCTTACTCTCAGGAATAGTTGTTAGTCGCGAATCGGTGTTAATTGTTAGTTTCTAATTGGGGGTTTTATTGTTAGTCAGGAATGGTCTGAATAGTTATAAATATTCCTAATATTTCTAATTTGATTGCAGATGGCACGAGGTAATAATAAAAAGACAAGCGTAAGTGAGAACGACAGCCGACTCAAAAAAGACCAAGTGACTCGGTATTCAGATATGGTTCGACGACTTCCGCCCCTCCTATAAAGTGTTCAGCCCCCCCAAAGACGAGATCACATACACACGGGGCCGGTAATGTTCATCTGGGTCGAGACCGACGACGCCGGGTTCGAGTCAGCCATCTTTTCTCCTACCGCTTCCAAAGACTCACGGGACGGCGCGACGAAACCGCCATGCCTCACAGACGTCAATGGGACGACGACGAAAGTTATCGACCGGACTGACCATCCGGTCAAGATCAAATGAGACCACCTGGGCTCGATGAGACGAATCGCCCACCGAGACGGTCCCCCACGGGCGTGTTTTTCTGGAATTAGAGATCCGCTACAATTCGTAAGTCCTTTAATATTGTCTAAATTAATTGAAATACTTATTTTTTATTTATGTTTTTCAACTTTTCAATGCTTTGGTTTTTACTTTAGCTACGCGGCGACTCGTCCGATGCGTCGGGTTCTTCCAGAGACGTATTTGATGGGCCGACGTTCTCCGCCCCTCGTACGCATCGACCGAGATTAGGACTTATTATCCGGAGATCGCCCAAGTAAGTATTTTGAAAATAAGAATGTTGTTTAAAATATTTTCATTGAACTATATTCTAATTCATTTTGGCTTATTTGTTTTCTATAGATATGATGTTAACGGACGATGAGCGTGCTCAACCGATATTCGAGCGAGACCGCCGTAAGAAGCGGAGAAACTTCATCAGCCCATGAAGAGGAAAACTTCTCTGTGGTACTCTACGGCGGTAGTCGAGTTTTATTATCCAGCAAATTAAGCCATCCCGTGTACTTCCGCCGTCCGATTGAGCGTATCTCCGCCTATCGACGCCTGACGAGCATCGCTTGATCAAGGACAAAGCGGAAGTCGAATTTAATGAGTTCGGGCGCCCAGTACACGGCACAACATCCATTCTGGGAGCAAGTCACTATTTGACCGTCAAGCCAGGAGGTAAGAAATAAATATTGTATTTTAATTTTGCTCCTGCTTTTTATAAATATTTGTGTTTAATTTCTAACAATTAGTATTCCTTATTTGTATTTGCGAAATAAGATCGGGAAGAAGTGGTTCACCACTGGGTATCCCATGAAGTACTTAATACAGTTAAGGATAAGGATACCCTGTAGAGACGGAAAGATACGAATTCGGCAGATATGGCATTTGTAAGTACATTACTTGTCTATTATGAATGCGGTATATAATTTGTTGATTATAGTTAGTTGCGATTGAATAATTTATAATACTTATAGTTTGTGAATGTATTATGAATAGTGGTTGATTATGAATAGTTGTTGCCGACAATCTAATAGTTGATTAAGAATAGTTGTCATAAATAGTTGATTATGAATGAAGCAAGTAAGTGTAGTTTATCGCTGTTATAGTTGTTATTTATAGTTGATTATAGTCATGGATTATAGTTGTTGTGTATAGTTGATTATAGTTGACGGATTGCTGTGTCGATTACGAATGGATTGCCGATTATGGGCTGATTATAGCTTAAATAGTTGATTATAGTTTATGGATTGTTGATCGCGAATGTATCGCTCATTGCGATTGTTGTTATATACGTTTATAACAAGTATATAGTTTACTAGTTATAATTTACTAGTTATATACTTTTTGATATATTGTTAGTTTGTTTTGTAAATATAGTTTATACTTGTTTGATTTGTTTAGTTTGTTATATAGTTTGTTATAGTTTGTTATATAGTTATTTTGATTATACTTGTTTAGCCTATATAGTTAGTTTTCAATTGCCTCGCTTACTACGAGCCTTATTATCAACGCGTCAATAATACAGAACAAAGACAAGCAAAGCTTCCACGGAAGCTTACGGGAGGACAAAGATCCGTGCCGCTCCCACCTAAGTGAAGCGACTTCGACCTCCACGGATCACGTCTGTAGCGGATTGTCAAGGGCGTGGTGCCGCGCCGCGAGCTCAAGGTTCTCGAGTTTGCCGGGTAGATGATCCAAGCATTGCACCACCACCGCCGGCCGCGTTGGGTTCGGTGGAGCTCAGACACAAGGCGAGAGGCAAACGAAAGCATGAGGCAGAAGAGAGTCAAGCAGAGTTCTCAAGGAGGAGTTGGAAAATGGCCGATAAAGAGGAAATGGGTCGGGCGTTGAAAATGGAGGCTGATTTGGCTGCGCCGTCCGCCTACGCTTTCATGTTTAAGAAGGCAGGGCGCAAAACAAGAACTATACAACATCAAGCCATGTGTATATTCTGTGCAATACTGGGTACATGAAACTTTCAAGAAGTGTATACTATCCTTTCAATTAATCAAATCTTACGTGATATAACACTTAACTAAACGTTAAACCTTTTGTTTTAGGACCTACCATGATCAAGCTGACGTAGCTGAATCCCGGCGCATGTGACGATGTAGAAATCGCGACGTGACCAATAATTTCGCCGAATGGTTTCAAAAGTATGTACGGAATAATATGGACACACACGGACACCTGAGAACTCTATCATTAGGTCCTCGCACTGTAAATCAAAAGCGTATAAAAAGTAATTACCAATCTGGGTACTATTTTTGATATCAAAGTGACGATGGTAATAAAAAGCACTTACAATAGCGGTGTTTTGTGTTGGTGGTTCATGCTACCAAGATGATGATCATGTTTGATTACTATGGTGTCTTGTAGGAGATTGGGAGTTGTCGTATCGGCTTCGAAAGTTACTTATCAGTCTCCTCTTCAAACGTTGCCTGACATTAAAGAAGTCGATGCAAGATCCGTGAATGGAACGGTTCAAATCAAACACAAAAAGGTGAGGTTCTAAAGATGACCGCTTTATCCTAGCATCCCAGCACAACAAATATACTATCTCCGTTATGTATCACGCAGTTTATCATAGACAGCTGTGTCGCAGAACAAATCGAACTGGTAAGTCGAAGGCCAATTGGACCTTATATGCAAAATGCGGATGTCTCCGCTGATATCAAGACATCTTCTGCTAAGAACAACCCTCCCCCTGCTCCTATCAATCTAATCAATGACGCGTCGCTAGTTGAAACCGGCATTTTTGTTGTTGTCAAGATGATTAACGATGCTGTATCCGATCGCTGAGAGATGGTTCGATTACGTAGTCAGACTATCCCAACACGCTCATGACGATGATGGTGGTTAATTTACTCGGACGACGATTAGTAGTCAAATATTTTAAGTTACAAGTTTTTCATATAGCAATTCGCAACTTTGTATTAAACTTCATATCAAATCTGACAATGAAACAGAATGGTGTTTTGTATTTAATGCTTCTTAGTATCAGGTTCAAAAAAACTGGCGATATGTATTTATTGCTTCATCACATCGTTTTATGACAGGAGTTTGGTTTGCAAACCAGATCTTTTTTTTTCCTCGCTAGCCTAAATGATGTAGCCTGGATGTAGACAGTGACGAGACCTGAATCAGACAACGCCCGAACACTTTTTTTCCAACGGAGACAGCATTGAGACTAAAGCCAAAATGGAGATCGGATGGAGATCGTTTCAACTTCAGATTTCCGCCCACAAAAAATCGGTGGAAACAAAAGTAACTTTCAAACGGAGACTGGATTGGCATCTGCATTTTGCATTGTGATTCCGAGTAACTTACCCCTACATATATCTCACATTATCACTGGTCCCAACCATTTTTTCCAAAACCCACCACATAAATCACCTTTTTTATGTTATTAATTTCATTTCCATAATTTTGTTGTCTACTAACATTAAATTTTATTTTATTTTCAGAGGTCACTTTAAAGAGGTAAAAGATTAATACGCCAATCAATTTCTTAATTTCGTATGTAATTTATATTTGTTAATATATTTGTAATTTATATTTGTTGCTTTTATTGTAGGGATATATACTATATTCAAGTTTGAAATAGGTAATTTGGTTTTTTATTTTAATTTTGGGTTGATGGTTTATATAAATTAATGTTTGATGTTTATATGAATTAATATGTTTGGATGCTTATACGAATTTATATTTGATGCTTATATATGAATTACATGTTTAATAAGTATTTGTTCTATGAAATCGTTATGTTTTTATGTTTGAATCTTTTGATATTTTTATATTTGTTTTGCGATATTTGTTTTTATCATTTTATGGGTTTTTAGGGAGGTTATGAATTCTCGTTGCCGCATGTTATCAAAGAACCGGTCGCTTTTTTTTCCAAAAATTGCAACGCCGCTGGATCGGGCGACGGCCCGGAGACGGGAGTTTGAATTTCGCATCGGACTTCTAAATTCGGTGACGCGTACGAATGGCTTTTTGCGCCGCTTCGGGAGTCGGTAGACGGTTCTACCGTGGTACGCGAGTCGGATTTGGCGGCCGCTGGATACGGCCGGTAGTCGGATTATACTTACCGAGCGGAGTCGGTCGCAGTCGGTTCTTTTTGGAGCCTGGCTGACGTCGGCGATGAGACGCTGGCAATGGGCTCCATGGAGACTAAGTAGATTCGGGATATATCGAGCCGGTCATGGTCGGTCCTTAAGAGTCGGTAATGCTGGCCGGGATTTGCAGATGGGTCGCAAAGAGGGTACATTTCAGACTGGCTTGAGCCGGCCCAAATATACGCGGCTAGTTTTGAAATGAATTGAAAGAGTAAGAATTGTAGACGACAAGTTCTAAGCCGCAGAATTCTCCGACTCCATCCCTGCCTTCCAATCGGGAATGTATCAAGCAGAGACGGATCACATTTTTCGCCAGATTTGTAGTAGTGTAGTGATATAACCTAGTGATTAAGAGACCAATTGCATGAACAAAGCCAGATTGAAGGAACAAAAAGTTTGGTGGGGCTGCAAAAGTACCTGGATGTAGGAGTACTTTGGTGCACAGAATCTGGGAACCTCATGTTTCCCATTTCATCATTCAGCCCCATCTGAAAACAATAACATCTTTATTTAGTTATGTTTAATTTTTGATTATGGAATTAAGTTAAGATAGATGAACATAATGGATGGGGGAATAATAAACTAGTTTCATATACTTGAAAACGAATAAACAGAAAATCATATACTCCTATATACGTTTTCAAGAAAATCTACACCATCCGATTCACTTTATTAAATCTATACCATCCCAATTACTGTATTTTAAGACTTCATCAGGGATGAACATACATACATAGCTGGCCATCATACCCCAATGTTCTTGGAAAAAGTACAGTAAAAAATAGTATACTCCATAGGGTGTACTTCATCATTGGAAAATGAGCAAATGAAAAATCCCATTTTTCTTGTACCATAAAATCTGGACTTTCATGGTGACAAGCAACCAGATGTCCAGATGGGACTTTTCTGAATCTAGGGTTAGTTGAGAAGTTGGAATGTAAGAAAGAAGAAAAAAAATGATGGGAATATTTATCTGACATCTATAGAAATTCACGAAACAGTTATTAATCACAATTGAGAAAGAGACATCATTCTAAAATCAATTGACATGAAATAAGTAATTATTTTGATGAACTTTTTCTTTATTTTCCAATGTAACACACTCATATATTCATATATGAACTCTTGAACTTATTAGAAATCAATCTCAACAATCTGACATTCTATACATATATGAAAACTTGAACTATTTGATGAATTTTAATGATAAAAGGTACCATTTGAACAAGTTTACTAAACCTAGTACCATGAAGCTTTGCTGCTGGACTGCTGGTAAATCAAATGAAGACAAAGACGATGATGATGAGAATGAATATGAGAAAGATGGTGATGAGGAATAGGGTGTTTTCCATTCGCTATCCTCCTATATATATGAAAAAACAAATAAAACCCATATAATCTATTAGAATTTTCAAGAAATGATATCATCATAAAAACTTATAAAACCATTCAAGAAATTAAAGAGAGGGAAAATATATACGGAGTATAAAGCTAGGGAACCTGGGAAACATTGGTGGAGGAAGGAAAATAATGATTTGATTGAGGGGGGTAGGTGGAGGCTTCAATTTGGCTATGCAATCTAATCTTTTCCAATTGAGCAACACCAAGGCCTCTTTGAGGTTGTTTAGGAGGCTTGTCTGAACTACTCTTCTTCCCTTTTCTTGAAGAATTATTATTTGTTGGTGATGATCTTTCATTTCCCAAGCTTAGATTTCCAAAATAATTGCTACCCATTTCTTTCTTTGCCAATAAGTTCTTGTCAAAACAATTAAAAATTATGTACACACAAGCAAGATGAAGTGGAGCAAGATACATATGCTACCTACTAGATATATAGCTAGTACACTATATTAGTATATGGAATCAAAGAGATCTTTGATAGCCCTTTTAAGCTGTCGACACTTTGCAACCAAGAAGTAATTATTTCAGTACTGCTGGATCAGATTGCATTAGATTTATGTGATTCCATCAATTATATATATTTTTATATATACTTGGATTTTATGTTCTCTTTTGCTCATTTTGGGAACTCAATTTTATGGAGTATTATTTATTTCCATCTGGTCATGGGTCTGGTTGTGACTGTCTTTCGAATTTTTTAATTGGTGAATCATAAAATATTCAATAATGATTTTGATCATTTAGAGACTACGCGTCTTGATGTCATGCATCTTATTTTAAAAGTGTGTAATCGTCACACTAACCGTCCTTTAAGGTTCCTGTCCTGAAATTTCAAGGGGAGGTGAATTGCATGATATGCCTTAACTGGTCAGGAGACGAGAGCTTCCTTTAAACCACTTCAATACGAAATTCTACTACTTACGTGACTCGAACCCACACCACATGAAGAGAGTAGGGTGCCGGCCTTTTAACTCATTATTTAACTCATTTTTGTATAGTAATGCATTTGTTGTTAGTTATTTTCTTATGAAAAAATTGTAAAGATAGATCGATCCTCAACAATGATATTTTGGTAATTATAAGCATGTCATGATTATTGTTACTAAAATGTTGTAGAAATAGTCTTCAATAGAACAAAGTTGTAATTTCGTCCTTAAATTTGTTGTCCCATTTCTACGACATGAATTGAAACATTTTATTAGAGTCTGTTATTAGGACTTCCAACTAATAATTTGAATATTCTTGATTATAAATCTTACTTGCGCAGATATTGAAGAATAATATGCAGACTAGTCTTTTTCTTATTATTGACTTAATAATGATATTAGAATTATTTCATATGTGTCTAAAAAATGAAAATAACCAATAAAATCATTATTAACGAGTAGTCAACGGCAACAATGTTCCAAGTTAGAACGTACTACAGTATATATATGGCTAATCATCAATTAAAAGAATCAATTTAACAAACTAATTTTATATATTAAAATATATGTTATCAATGTACAATAGAAAAATAAGTTTTGTTGTGTAATAATCAATGGTACAAACATTCTAGATGCAGGTGTATGAAGAACAACTTTAAAAGTAATAAGTTGAAAAATGATTTTAAAGAAAATATTATCTTCATTCATATATAAGAGATTATTGCCTAGTAATAATCTTTGTAATATGTAATAATATATGCTCACTATAGTATTAGTGAATATCACATTAAATCTTTATTGATTTACATTCCGTCTTCATTGTTTTCTTTCATCAATCTTGCATCCGCCTGCTATAACAAATGTATATATTTTTTTTAATTAACGATGAATTTTTTGTGGAAAACCATACCTTCAAATTGAGCAGGATATAATTTCTCTTAGAGGATTTGAACCTGTGATCTAAAGTCCAGATAAATATTATTGGACTAGATATATTTGATAACAAATGTATGTATTGACTAAAAAACTACGTCAAATCTGCATTACAACCGTTTGGGTCTATATCCAAATTTAAGCGATTCAATTAATGATAGGTTTGAATTATCTTTTCAAACTACTAGTATTAGAAAAGAATATTTGATTTGAATTATATATATAAGTCTCTGTAAATATGTTAGTCAAATCAAAGGACATACCATACTATGTGTGCATCACGATTATAAAATTTGATATACTTATAATTAGCATATCTGATTGAGATGTTTCATGCCTGTATTCAATGGATAATATATATTCTATAAGTTGCTTTGTGGTGGAAAGTGAGATAGAAGTTAGTGAATTGCCTAATTTCATTGTTAATTATTAGAAATTAATCATGAAACCCGTGTTCTATTTTCAAGTATTTTAAAACGACGTAAGCCGCTATCAGAATGCACCTCGAATTGTTTGCCCCGAGATACTGGAGAATCATAAACGCGCTTCTAACCTACGTGACTCTGAAATTTTCCTTTAAAGTTCACATCAATGAGATTCTACCACTGACGACTAACCCACACCGTACGTAAGAAGTGCCAGTACGGTATTTAGCACTCAAGCTCTTTACTTGTTAAGCCATGCCCGGGGCTTCGCGCATTTTATACTCCCCGCTTCAAAAATGTATTTATCATTAGATGAATTCCAGCTTTATTAAGTAATGAAGGAAAACTACATCAAAAATGTGAAAACTATATCGCATTATAAAAAGTATATTAAAATGTTCTGATTATATATTGAGACGTGAAGAGTATATAATAATGCCGAATGCCCATAAAACATTTAGAAAAAGACAATTTAATTATTAGTTAGTCAATTTTATGTCGCCATCTAGACTTATAAAATATGTGGAGGTAATTGTCGATATTATTCTAGATAATGATATCAAGTTGTAGTTTAATTCTAAATAATTATATTATTGCATATTAACTCCTCAAAAGTGGTATAAATTAAAAGTTTAGCGAATAATCAACAAAACAATTATTTACCTAATTATTTAATAATTCTTTGTTCAACCCCAAATGACAACGAAATTGAGTCATATATGAACCTAGAAGCTTGTGTAGTCACTTTTGATGGATACGGTGATAACCCATGATTTTTTTTACGGTTTCGAGTAGAGAAAGCTGTGGTGCTCAACATGTTTGCTTCTAAATCAAATTTGGTAAAAGTGTGAAACTGCTAGCCTCGAGGCTTTTGTCCCGATTCTGGCTGTAAGAGCGAATCGCTGGACGTGCCTCAATCGTCGTGAACGAGAGCTTCCCTCGCCTTGGATTCCCGAAGGAGGCGAATCGCAGTGATATGCCTCTGCTAACCTACAGTGATTTAGCCTCTAGATTCCCCGAATACTTAAGACAGCCTGGTTAAGGTTGGTGACATTCGATCCTGGGACTTCCTCTTAATGACGCCACCGCCTATACTATTTTATGTTAAATTTTACTCTAAATGAAATTTGGTGTGTATGGATATGGAGGGTTGATTGAGGAAGATGAAATAAGTGTGGATTATTTGAGATTTTATTACTATCCGTGTAAGTAACTTCAAAAAATGAAAGTTTAGTCATTTTCCTATATTGTCCTCTGCTCCCTTAAGTTTATACCTTTGAAGTTTAGTTAAGGTGAATTTTTTTTTAGGAGACAGACCCATCAAGGTAGATAAATTGACTGAACAAGTAAATTAGAGGGGTAAAATAAGTCTATATTTAGGTTTAATTTCTTGTTGCCCACTCTACTATAACGTAAATTTTAAATGGTCCTTATATTATTATCATTTCAAGTTATTTTTAACTATATATTAAAGCTCAGATCGTTTTTCAACTATCGTCTCAACTATTCAAATTGTCCCTCGACGTGACGAATTTTATTTTATAGGTATAATATTCGCATTACACTTACAAAAAAATTTTGAGACACTTTTAGAATATAATTAAATATGTGTACTTATTTTAATAATAACCAAAATATTAATTTAATTTTTATTTAATTAAAAATCTCACCCTATTCCTACATTTACCCAATCTCTACGGTCTTCTTCAACTTCACCACCACCCTTTCTCTCCACCGTATGTTCTTCGAAGAACTCACATCCAAAACCCGCAAACAGGCTAATATAATTAATCGAAACCAACCACCATTGAATAATAACAATATCAAGCAGTTAAAAAGCTTCCACATCTGTTTTTCCGGACGGCGGTGAGATGTTATTACATTTCCATCAATCACTAGCTATCAGAAGAAAACCACCATTCATGTCAATCGGCTCAGGGGTTCAACCACCACACAATCACACTACCAGATTGGCAGTAATGCAAAGTTGTCTCTAATCGAACCGAATATCGAAAGTTTTATTAAAAAAAGGTTAGTTCTGACCGAATATCAAAAATAGATATTCGGCTCGGCTCGATGTCAATTTTTTGACAAAATATTCTACTGAATTGTTGTTTTAACCATCAAAAAGCCTAAAGTCGACTCGCTTTTAAAAAAAAAATTTATTAATCTTTGGGCTTTGGGGTTTATTGGTTTGGGTATTGGGCAACTAATTTGGGCTAATGGCTAATAGATAAAAGAGGGGAGGGGTATTATATCGGGACTTTAGGATTATTTTAATTCAAAGCAATATATATATTTTTCGAGTATATATATATATATATATATATATATATATATATATATATATATATTTAGGTGAACTGAACAGCCTTTTCGAATACCGGCCCTACGAATATCATAATAATCAAGGCCATTTACGTTGGCCCTCCGGAAATTTAACATCAAATCGAACAATTTCAAAGTTCGAATACCAATCGAACTGAAGCTGTGCTCATTACTTAGGGAAGGATAGGATAGGGTTGAGGTTTTTAATTAAATACGGAGTAAAATATTAATTAATATTTTGGTTATTATTAAAATAGTACACATGTTTAGTTATATTCTAAAACTATTTTAAATTTTTTTGTAAGTGTAATTCCATGTTTGCCCTTTTGTTAATACAAATTTACATGATCACATTAGGGGATAATTTGAACACTGGCGCCACTCACAATGAAAAGAATCTTAAACTTAAGATAAGCTTTTTTATAAAAATCATTCTCATTACCATAGCGATTCGATCCCTGCATCTCATTATTACGAAAGAATATTCCATTATCGCATCAGTTTCAGAATTTAAATTCTAACAATTTGTGAAATAATTAAACGATAATAATATTGTATGGCCAATTTAAAATTTATGTTATAATACAGGCAACAAGAAATTAAGCCATATATTTAATCATCGCGGCCTTTCCATATGGAAATAGAAGAAGTGGGGAAGGATAGTTCGACACGTTGCTGTATCCCCACGAATTGCTGACTAGATGGTGTATGTATTTTGTTCTTTTACCATTTAAGACTACCAACCACTTCATAAAAAATAAAAGAGAGGTAGATGGTATGTTATATTTTTTTAACAATTTATGTTACAACTTGTTAATATTGTAATATTTGATTTGTTTTGTTTATAAATTCATTACAAAAATTAAATCAGGTCTTAATTAAGAAAGAAAATGTAGATGCATTACTAAAAGTTGTACGTAATAGACAATTCCTATTCCAAATAGATTTAGTCTTAAAATTTAATTTTGAGCCCAAAATCATATGTCCAAAAATTGTCTCAAAATCGAAACTGAAATGTGGAATCTGAACCAATCGGAACTGAACCCTTTGCCTTTGTGTTCGAAAAGAACTGGCCTGCCTAATTTAACTCAAACCAACCCCATACATTCATACTTCTAGGTCTATCTGATAATAGAGGAACACTATATATACATGTGCCTTAAGGCTTTAATTAAGGCTAGGGGTTGAGCCCACCGGGGATGACAAATGGGAATCGTATCACTTATAATAAGGGATAATGAGATCAATCTTGAAGAACCTTGGAAGATTCTTTCACATAAAGTCAAGACAGGAGAGTAATATATAATCCCTAAAGACCCCAAGCGTTAGGATAATCCTAAGGCCTCAGACTCCTTGAAAGGTTTGGTAGGGTACAAGTTCCTGTTATGCTGTAGAACTATCCTCTATTATTGCAGAGTATTTTTCTTTTCTTGTTTTTTGGGAAATGAATCTATAGTATCTCATATTTTATGCAAGTTTAGTGAACTACTCCATTTAAAACTGCAATATGCATGCACATTTATTATACAGTATACTATAGTCTGCTGAACAATCTTTTTGAATGATCAATAAATCATATAGAAAAAATCTACTTGACAGTTATGTCTTCTGAACTATATTTTTTTATATTAAATTTAGCCATCAGGTCGAACCCAAATCGGTTCGGTTCCAACCGGTTCCGAAAATTTCAATTATTTTCAATTCAATTTCATTCAGTTCTGATCGGTTTTAAATTTTGTGCACCTCCCTAAATGGACCCTTCTATAAAAAAAATTATACTTACGCTGAAATAGCCGAGTTTTAATTGTTTCTAAAAGTATTGAATCTGACAAGTTGAACTTCAATAATGATCGATAACCAAATTTCCCTTAAACTTTAGTTTAGAACTAAGTTTTTAAGTTTATAACTTTAGTTTGTGGTGGTGTGACATGAGAAAAAGTTTCATTATGTACTGATACATATACATTCTAATAACTTTGCGTTGTATGGTTAAAGAAGTGAACTAACTTTATGTGAACTCAAAATTGGTTGAGAAATAAAATATTGAACCTCAAAGATATGTTTTAAGATAAAGAAATGGGTGGTTTCGGTTATACATGTTTCAAAATTACTCACTCGATCATATATGTTTTAAAAAGTATTCCACTTGGTCATTCCATCAAAATAAAAGTTAAATTTGACTTTTTGAGAAAAATATTGAACCTCAAAGATATGTTTTAAGATAAAGAAATGGATGGGTTCGATCATACATGTTTTAAAATAGAAAACGTTATGAAAAATGCATGATCGAACGTGCCATTAGCGATCGAACGTGCCATTAGCCCTGAAGAAATTGTCAAGGTTAGTTGGTTTTATTTATTAATTTAAATTTATTGTCGTATTATTATACTTCATTCATTCCAATTATTTGGATAAGTTATTATTCCGTAATATAATTGATGTAAGTGAGGTAAATATGATCCTATCACTCGTCCAACACAACCCAACCCAAGACTTTAAGTTGGGTTTGGATCCGATCCATATAAAATTCAATTAAACTACTAATACGACATTAATGACATCAATTACTTCAAAGTTTTAAAACTGAAAGGAGTATATTACGATTATTATGTTGTTTAAGTACTAATAATCCATTAAAGTTCAGACATACTTCTTTGCAATTTGCATGGTCTAGGTTATTATATAGTTAAACTATACAGTATATTGTGATCACACAACTGGGCAATGGGGCCCAGAGGACCACAAATAAAATATAAGTATATATTCCACGTGTTAAGATACATCAATCTTCATATCTCAAAAGTCACTGCACATCAATTTTTTTCCTTCTATATTTTTTAATTTCTCTGTCCATGTGAAAGAATAAAGAGATCAAAGGTGCCCAATTATGAGCATGAAGCGACTATTGATGCAGTTTGTCTCCTAAAACGTTTCCAAATCCTTCGATATGATCATTTGCAGAACCCAACATACTGTAAAGGCGATTAAAAGATAATACTCCCAAATTTATGTTGCAAATATGGTTTCAGTGTGACTAAATTTTATTTTGATCCTATTAAATGGAAGTGTAATATATATTTAGCTTGTTTGCTAAATCTGAAATCAAAATCGTCTCTTTATTAAATTTGAAATCGAATCAACGATCAGAATCGAATTATAATTAAACTGAATAATCGAAAAATATTTAATTGCTTCATAATACCGTTAAAAAGACACCCAGCTCAGACACAACTTTACCCATACTTTATTTCATTTATTTATATGCATCATATATTAAATAAATAATACTACAATAGATAAATAAATTATAAATATTATTAATATGAAAAGAATAAATATGATTACTAAAATATATTATTAATTATTATTATTAATTATTATAATTATTATAGTTATTATTATCATTAATTATAATAATAATAATTATTATTATAAATATTATTAATTTTTTATTATTATAATAATAATTCTTATTATTACTAATATAATTATTTTTATTTTTATTATTATTAATATTATTATACTTTTATAATAATAATTATTATTAAATTATTGTTATTATTATTTTATTATTTTTATTATTATTACTTTTGTTATTATTATTATTGATTTTATTATTATTATTCTATTTTTTCATATTATTATTTTATTTTATTATTAATATTATTATAATTTTGTTATTATTATTATTTTTATTATTATTATGGTTTTAATAATTTTTTATTATTGTTATTGTTATTATTTTATTATTATTATATTATTTTTATTATTATTATCATTTTTATTTTTATTATTATTATATTTATAATTATTAATATTATTATTCTTATTATTTTTCTTCTTCTTATTATTATTTTTATTATTCTTATTATTAATATTAATATTATTTTATTTTATTTTTATTGTTTTATTTTATTTTTATTATTATTGTTCTTTATTTTTATTCTATTTATTATTCTCATTTATTATTATTAATTCTCACATATATTATATTATTTTTCTTATTATTATTATTTTTATTTATTATTATTATTATTTTTTATTATTATTTTTATGTTCCCTGCTTTTTATTGTCCAAAATCTGGAACTAATATATATTATCGCTGCCATTTCAACCAAAGTTGTACTGTGTTTATACTTTCTTCGCGATTAAACGCGAGGCTACATCGCTTAATTTTATCGGCACTCAAAAATCAATACTTAATCGTGATGACAAAAGCATTATTTCTACAATTAACTTTATGCACCTACGACCAAGTTTTATTAAAGTTCAAGGCCAGACTCGAGCTTATTAGCCAATCTAATCTTTCAACTCGACGAGTAATCAAGCTAAGTCATATTTCTCAACTTTGGCTCAGGTGATGGACAATGCTACATATCACCCCAGTATTACATGGACCAACTAAAAATTAAAAGGGAGAGGCATAATTAGATTGAAGCCTAATACTTCAGGGTTAATAGAAAAGACGATGTCTAAAAGTTTTTAAGGGATTTGAATCCCCTCAAGGTTCAATCCATCTAAATCTCTCAAGGTGTAATTTCAACAATTAAGATCTGAGAAAATTGGGAAAATAGCATCCGTTTGACCATTTTAAATTCTAAAGATTTAATAAATATTTTGCATAAAATGGTACTTGCTTAAAAACCCACTAAAAATACCCTATTAAAAAATTAACACATTTCATCTTCTCTTTCCCCCACCCTACCCCATTGTCCCACCAATCCACCCCCACTATCCCACCACCCAACCGCCTCCCCAACGCCCCAACCCACCCCTCCCCACAACCCCACCTCACCCCTCTTCCCCACAAATCGTACCCCATCTTACGCCTTCCACTTCCTCCTCCTCCCCTCTCATTCTCCTCCTCCACCGCGACCTCACTTCCTCTCGCCTAAATCACCGCAACCCCTCCCCTCGAATTTCGGGGACTTCTCCCTACAAAATTCCGGCCGACCCCCATCCCCCTTCTATAATTTTATTTTTAGTCAGGGAAAGCACAAGGGTTATTTTAGGAGTAGCGGCATGGGTGGCGGTTTAAAGCGGCAGCGGCAAAGTTGGGGGCGTTGGACGGAGAAGAAGGCGCTTAGATTTTAATCAAGGACAATTCGCAAAGGATGTTTGTTATTTAGACAAACGATATTAATCGCTGTGAAATTAAATAATGATACAAATTAAGGTTATTTTGCCAATTTTCTCTTAAGATCTTGATCTCTAATTGGCTTAAATCTAACAGTGGCCCAACAACTCTATATCTAAAATCCAAAATCTAAAGGTGGAATCTTTGAGAAAGATTAAACTGGGATGCGTGGCTAACGTTGGCCTGACTGGCATACATCCGTTAAGTATCAGCGTTTAACGTCCATGTCCATGTCTACCGATCTGAAGTTTTTAGCGCCACGAATACCTAACGACACACCATAGAATTATCGAGGCTACTCCGCCCCACCGCCCGCTTGGGCTAGTATGCCGAAGGCACTCCATCTGCCAAATTCACCCTGAGGCCCCGATTCAAATTAACAAGACGTTTGCTCAGTTTTAATGTTTTATTTCATAAGTCACACATATTGACACTATTTAAATAAAAAAAAAACCACACACATCCATAAAATAAACCAAAAATATCTAATCGAAATTCAACAAATTTACAAAACAAACTTCAAACATCAGAATCAAAGTTTTAAAATAAAACAAATCATAAATATCCTATCCATAGAATAAAATAAACCAAAGTTCATTCATAAAAGAAAATAAAAAACTAAGAACACAATTCTTATTCATCCATCATATCTTAGATATTTGGGAGTGAAAGATCGGTCGAGCATGACGTCTGATATATATTAAATAGTAATGCCAGAAGTTTAGTTACACGAAGATCAATAACTGTACGATTTTCAATCTTCTATATTTCAAGTTGGATATTCCTACACATTTTAACATTCATAAAAAATGATGTTATATACAATTTGATTAGGCATTACATTCATACCTTTATGTATATCCAACATCTCTTGGTCACTTATAGAACAAGAAGATGAAGATTGTATCGACCTTAACATAATAGAAAAATTTGGAATGATCAGAATAATATTCAATGCAACTTGGATTGATGGAAGATGATGATGCTAATTTTGAAATTTTTGATCAAATAATTCTGTTCTCCAAGCATTTTAATCACATCAATTAACATATAAAACTTTTATAATCTTAAGTAGAAGCAACCAACGATTTATACATATTACGCAAAGAAATGAACCAACGCCGATATTTGACGCCAAGAATGAAAGAAAAGAGCTTTATTTTTATTTATGGGCGAAAAACGGTTTCAGGAACTGACGTCCGGTTGGGCCTAAGCGGACGCCGCCTAATAACAACTATATTACTCCAACGACACAAAGCGAACAGCGGACGCCCGCTACACGGCAGACGCCTGGGGCTACACGGTGTTTCGACAGTCCGCTAATAAGACGAGGTGAATCCAACTTAAAAGCTATGTGTTTTTATCGCCCGCTATGTTAACGAACCACTAACGAACGTGTGCCGAACACGATTCAACCGCCTATCGAACTGTTAACTGGTGTCGACGAAATTTTTGCTAAAATCTCACCACCCTACCTCATTAGTAAGCGCTAACGAACGCTGCCTAACGAACATGTCAACCCTAAACGTACTAACAAAATGAATCCAAACTGGCCCATCGAAACTCCGGCCACTTGCCACGTCTAGATTAAACCCATTTTCCAAATATGACAAAACAGTGTTAAAAACTTCCAATCCAAAGGGAATACTGAAATGAAACCAGGGCCCATGGAATATATATAGGCTATTAGGCAATTTTAATTGGAATAACTAGTCAAGTACTAAATTTCTAATTGTGCTCTATATCTTCTACTCTAATTAGTATGCCATTTCCATATCTCACAGACTCGCACTTTGAAAATTATGCATCACACATTGTAATTATATTATATCATAACAAGACATAACACCCACAAAACATAAAATACAATTTGTTTAGTTAACATGGTACTGAATATGAAAAAAATTAAATTGTATGTTGTCAGAAATAGATTTAAATTGATCTCATGGAATAAATTTGGATATGTAATACCACAAAACAAAATCAAATATCATTATACAGTGACAAATCTTGAATCAAGATAGAAGGGGAATCTAAAATATTAAACATCTTTGAATGAATTTTTTTCATATGAGGGGAAGCAAATTACTATATTCTATGTAAAATAATCTGTAATTGTATGATGGACTTAATATTTTTGATATTGAGAACCATAATCTCCTTGACCTCTTCTAAGCACTGTTATTATACGTAGTAATTGAATAGCACAACAGCTAAGGAAATCACTGCATTGGAAAGATTGAAATGTGATGCGAGCGAATTTAAAGCCTCGGGTTCGACTCGTATTATCTTGGCCGAAGTTTCTAAGCCGCGACGCTGCCGCATTACGCCAAATACGAACTTAAATCGTTGAATTGAGAATACCCAATCAAATCAACACTGGATTGCATTGACACAAACAGGCTCAATTCCAAGTATTTTCCCACCCCAGCCCCAAGTCCTCATATTAAAGCCTTCCTTCCCCTAAATGATTGATTTAATCGAACTTTTTCATGAACTGCTCGACCTAACTGCACATAATCGAAACCCAAATAATGTTTCCAAAAATTGATTGAGACCGAATTCGAACCCCAAAATCTGAGGTTCGAAGAAATCGGACCAGACCGAACGTACGTTCATAAAAAATGCGGACCTTCTATCCGTTTACGGCCCTAAGCAAGGGCCATGCACTGATGCAGAAACACATACTTCATTCAATTCATATGAAATTGGGGCATGGCCAACAGTCCCCATGCTGTGCCATGCATGCAACACCTGATTGTGCATTTGCCCAATGTGACCGAAAGGACTAATGGAAAGACGTGATCGAACGGTGAATGAATTGAAACATGTACTATGACCCCGACTTTTGTAAAGCTCAAACGCGTTGAAAAAATTTCAGCCTCGAACGAGGTGGCAGATTGCTTCAGAAATCTTGGGGAATGACAAATGGTAGGATGCAATCATTGAACAACAGAACTTCAATTCTAAGCTTGCTTCATATGAAATTTCACTGGAAATTAAGCTTATTCTAAGTCTTGCAAACATGAATACTAGAGAAATTGTCTTTCACAGATAGAAAGCATGCACTCTGCTACACAAAGGAACAGTATTCTATGGCGACTATGATACAGGCACTCACTCATGCAGGGAATATAAAATGTAGCTCATACGCTCACACAATATAGATTTTCGAGTACTCACTCTTGCACAATGGAAATAGATACTCATATTAGGACCTAGATAAAGGCGGTGATCATGGCCTTCAATAGAATATTTTCTTTTGAGAATAGATCTCTGAGCAGATAGTCCACCATTAGTTCTCCGTCTTGCATTTCTCCACACCTCTAGGAGCTGCATAAGAGAAATTATCATTAGATTTCAGAAAGTCGGACATGAACCATATAGTAAACATTAAACTCTAAAGACTCCAAGGTCGCTAAATTGAAACATAAGCGAAATCGAGATTATGACCATCTAAAAGATTCAAAGCAAACTCTACCATGTACTTTTCAGCTTAGAAGCTCACATTATGTAACAAAACAACCAACGATAAAAGCAGATATAGCTTATATTATGAGGTAGTATTACTTTACTTTATCTAGTGTAACTTCACCTACCAAGACCAATAGCATCAGAACTCTTCATGATCCTTAGCCTTTTGCAAGAGTCCATGAACATTCTGCAATTTTCACAAAAAATACCGTGTCAGAACATATATAACAGTCGGGATCAGACGACTACAATCTGTTAAACATACAGCTAAATTGAATAAATTTTACGTATTTAATTACTTCTTGAAGTCACATATGAACAAATTTTCTAATGAATTGACATTTTTAATGATGCATGATTCATTAGAAAATGTAAAAATCCATCTGAGTTGTTTTGAGCAGCAAAAACTATGCATAGAAAGACAAATATCAATAGAATGAGCCTCCTTTCTATTCTTTTCCATCCGTGTTTCTCTTAAACTTACTATCCATTCAGTAGAAGTAATCTGACACAACATACAGCTGCACAGAATTTAGTGCCTCTTGATAATGTCTTCACGTTACCCAGCCCAGCCTCGAACAACAAGTACAATGGTTCCAATTGCCAAAACAGCCTTTCTGATTATTAGATAAAAAATGTCAAGTCTACATCCTACAAGTGGAGGGTATTACTGCTTGTACTTACTCCCAAGGAACATCACCGACAAGCATCCAGTCTCCATCCTTATCTTCAAAAGTGAGTACATACTCTGAACTACGAAGGAGATCCTTAAAGCAGCTTTCACTTAATCCTTCTCGAGCATGAATCCCTGGAGAACTATATTGACCTAAATAGTAATTATCATGGTATCAGGTGATGTATAAATCAAACAAAAAAAAATGATTGAGAGAAAAAGCCGCACAAAACTTTGCAATCTTAGTCATGATATTGAATCAGACAGAAGTTTCAAAACATGCAACTTTTAGAGAAGGGACGAAGAAACAGTGTCAATATGATTGTAAATTTGGCAATAGCAGGAAAAGAACTTTAGAGTCAAAAGATCAATCAAGTTTTCATAATACTATTACTCAATAACAATGGATAGGGGCAACTTTTTAGAGATGGAGATCAAGAAAAAAATCAGAAGTTAACTAGTTTTGGGACATTTGTGACCACATAAATACTATTTAGGTAGATACAACTCCAGAAATAAAACGATTAATAGAAACCCATATAGTTAAGGTTAAGCATACAAGGTTCAAAAAAATTCGCAGTTTCAACTCTGGATCAATCTTTCTTTCCTGATCTTGTTCGCATTCGTTTTGATATGACGACTAACCTACCGCAAGTTAGACAAATTCACTCCTTCAGTAGTTTCTTAAACATTGGAATTTACAAAGTTATGTCCAATTCACTTTTTTTTTTTGACAGCCAAGAATTATCTGATTCCATCTTTATTTTTCTAACAGCCAAGAATTATCGGATTCCATTTGCTATAATTAGCAAGACTGAACAATAAGAGAATATAAGTAGTATCTCTGAAGGGTTCATACTTCATACCAATCGTAAAAGAGCTAAACATCTTTTCCAGTGCTGAGGACAAATCCTTATAGCCATTGAATGCTCCAAGGTCAACTTTTCTCAGATAAGGAGCACCATCCATACTGACTTTTACATAAAGACAACCAGGTCCTGACTTGGCATCTCCATCTTCAACCGCCTTCGAAGGATTCACAGCCATTGAATTCTTCCGAAAAGATCGAATTGGAGGCCATCCTACCACTTGTGCCCTGCATCACACATAGATAAAGAAAACATAAACTAATGGACTAAGAATTCGAACTGAATTATGTTTATCATCAGACCAAGATGGCAAATCTAATAGAGGAGGAAACACATAGAAACTGAAAAAGTGAAAGTTCGAAGGATAAATATGCACAACATATTCCAAGAAATAAACTACTATAGGAGAAACTGAGGGTTATATGGTAGATATCAAGCTACAGAATAGACAACATATACAAAACAGAAGTCAAATTTGATAAATGGATTCAGAACAAAGCATAGCTAAATATTTGACACAACAACAGCCTAGCAATTCATTTGTTCTTTCATATTCTCCTTTTTTTCCAGTTGGAATACATATAGTCTGGCAACAAATCAATCTACCTATCAACAAGGGCAATTATATTCCTTTATGTGCCTCCACTACCGATGAGCTAAGGAAATTCAACTATGATATAAAAGATTATGCTTTCCAGTTTCTTAAGAAAAAAGGCCATGAATTTACAAAAAAGCTCCAATAATCCATTCCTAGCTAACCTCACAAGGATTATTCAAATAAATCACTCAAAAATAAACAAATAAATAAATCACTTGGTAGCTGGAGCAGAATTCTGAGTTTTTTTCTCCTGAATTGGCTTAGGTGAAAGTGGTACAGCTTCTTTCACTATGTTCCCTGTCTTCTGAACAGTCTCACTCTCAGCACCATTAATGCTTCTTGGAGAAAACAAGACTCCATTTTTACCATCAAATCCACCCCCACCACAACCACCACCTACAGACAAACCCCACTTAGCACCACCACCATCACCATTAATGGTGTCAGAAAAACCCCTCTTGGCACCTGTATCAATAGCGGAATCAGGAAGGACGAAGTAATGAACACAAGAAAAACAAGTAAACATATAAAAAGTTAGGAACCGAACCAAATAATTTTTGGAAAAACGTATATTAAAACATTATTTTTTATTTTTCAAAAAATTAGGGGGGCGACCTGAAACTATGCCCTTCAGCAACAACCCATTAACACCAAAATCCTCTCTTTCAGGTGACTCAGACCCAGGCAAGCCAAGCCTCAACTCAGTAGCCTTTAAGTTCAACACTTTTCCACTTTTCTCAAAACCCCCACTTGCAATAACACTCTTCCCACACTTTTCCATACTTGAATTTTCCCAAAAAAAACTATATTTTCATGCTGATTTCAAGAAATGGGCATTAAATTTTCAAGAACAAAAAACCAATAAATTTCAGATGATTTAAGGAAATGGGCATTAAATATATGGAATTTGAGATGATTTTTTTTATTAAAGAGAATAAATATGATGTTGAAGAGGAAAGAAGTGAAGGGGTTTTTGATTGGTTGGGTGTTTGTGTAGGCTTTCATACATCAATAGATGTAATAATATTACTGTTCTTGTCTGCTCTATCTTAAGCAAAAGAAAAAGTACAAACAATATTTATGTACTCATAAACAATGAATGTGATCAGACAGAATAATTATGGATTATGCTCAACTAATCCACACAAACAAATCTATATCAGTAGGGAATAATATTATGCTACACATTTTGTGTAATACTCTTCTCCATTAAAAGTATTGGAAACGAATTAAGTCGGATCGAATATTGGATAATCTTCATATTAATATAATGAGTCGTATAATACCATATTTCTTATGATAATGAGCACAATCTCGTATCATTATCCTACTCGTTAACTAACGAATCGAGTAATAGAGTCTAGTCTTCGAGCGGGTAACGAATTATCCGGCAATGCTAGCCCTGAAAGTGGTACATGTGTTTTGTTTTCAAAAGTTAATTTAAAATTAAAAAAAAACATGTATCATGACATTAACGGATATAACAGAAGATCCGGACTTATATCCATTGGATGAGATACAAAGGAGAAAATTATTATTACTCCACAATTTTTTTAATTGATATTTTGATTTACGAGTTAAAGGTTTAAAAAAATTTAGTTATGCAATGTTAATTTATATATAGTAAAACAATACTATGGAATTTTTTTATAAAAATAAAAATAATTATACCGGTTTTATATTTATTAAAATAATGGATGAAAAGTATGTTGGTCAAAACTTGGATTTGAAAGTCAAAAACGTTAATTAAAATAAATTTAATTGAGTAAATAAATACTAATAACAAAAGAGTAGCATCATCTCCAATTATAATTCCTCCAACTCTTTTAAGTTGTATTGAAAATAAAGAAAATCGATATATTATAAAGATATATATCAGATTCAAACTAAATTATTGTAATTAATATTGAATGGGTAACATAAGAACTTCATATAATTAATAAGATTAAAACTTCAGAGGATCCAAACGAACATGAATTACTTCAATTTTCTTCTTAAAGGTAGCTATGCACACTAATTTTTTCACTTTATTAATTGATGATAATAACACTTCATTTATATATATATATATAAATATATATACATATATATATATATAAATATATATATATATAACAATTACTTTAAAACATGAAATAAATTAATTAAGTATTACTAGCTATAAAAAAACTGAATGAAAAAATCGTTACTTAAACGAAAACATCATTTTCAAATGCTTCTGATTTAACAATCAAATTACTTGAGTATTAATAGGATAAATTGTATCGATCCTATCAGATTGCTTAAGCTCGTGATAATATCCTCCTATAATTCTAATTAACACATTACTCCTCAGATTATTTTAAAGGTAACATCATTCCCAAACACCCAAATCTCCACCAAAATTGATGGTTTAGACTATTTTACCCCAATTGATATTCATTCATACTATTTAAATATTTTTATATCAATTTTATTTTTTACAACTCCATCTACTTCAATTTAAATGTCGTTTTTATTTTCATAAGTTGTAATAAAATAATATTATACTTTATAAATGATGTTTTTATTTTCATAAAATATCTAATATTATAATGTATACCTTTTTTCTCATTTTAATAATATAGTATTACCATCTTAATTGTATGAACACAAGCTTGCCAAAAATCAGAACAAAGGCTCCAACAATCCGAACACGATTGAAAGATATATAAATTATTTTCTTTATAAAAATAAAACATTGAAATTGAATTTGTAAACAAGTAAAAATACTACTTCAAAAAGGCCGGGAATAATACGAAGAATATCAACGGCGTAGAAAATTATCTAAAACCATCACTTTCGAGATATTGAAAGTGCTTGGGGGATGATATGCAATATTTAAAATAATACAATGGAATAGAGTACTAATTAAATTATATAGTTACGGTAACTTAAATAATGCAAGAGGCTAAGGTTCAAATTAATTTCGTATTACTAATATCAAAATCAAGAATATCACCACGTTATTGTCCTGTTTCTTGCGTTCTTAAATGATGAGTGCATAAAGCGAATGGACGGATTCAGGCAGTGTTCCTGGTATGCCCAGGAATACACAATTTTATATTTGATATTCTGCCAAAATGGTTCCAAGTGTTATACTTTTACAAGAAATGTTTGGGTTTGAGTCTCGTTTTGTGTTTTTTTAACGTAAATCATATTCACAAATTACCCTTTTGGTTTTCTATTTATGCCAATTGACTTCATAAGGCTGCAAATTACAGTGACAATAATTATAATACTGAAATTTTTTAAACTTTTAATTATATAGTTCTAAGATACCGATTCAATTCATAGATACAAAACTACTTTGTTGAACCTTTGGATATATACCCGCGCTATATTTGGGCAAAGTTTTGGCCGGAAGAAATACATAAGCTAATCGAATTATATTATTAATGTATTAAAAATCCTGAATTATATTGGTTTAGTTATCATTGATTTTTTTTCATTTTGATAATGTTGAACAATAGTTAGTAATTATAGGAATACCCATTCTTTAAATCTTGAATCCGTCCCTGAAAGCGATTACATTATATTATTGGTCCAATAAAATTATTTAAATTTTAACATTTCCTTACTTTGTTACTGTATAATTTATGATTCTATACCAAAAGTTGCCAGAACAATATGTTTCTTCAAAATTCCCATTTTTGAATCATATAGATATCAACTACTAATAAGACACCAATAATCCAATATGATCACTTGTTTGCGTCTTCTAGTGACAAATATGGTTGTAAGATAATCGAAAAAATTATCAAATTTGGCCTCTATAATTCAAGATCAAGCCAGACTTTATTCCTGAGCACCATTCTGCTTCGGGGCTTAGCCTGTAGCACCATCCACAAGAATGGACATGTCACCTGACACTTCTCTCACGCCACATCGCCCAAGACTCTCAAATAACAACACCCACTTTTACTCATCGCTCCCACGATTATCTCAGATGTCAAATTAATTTCTCCCTTCCACATCACTCCAACATTACAATTCCACCATATTTTTCATTTCTCTTACTTATTTCATATATATAATTATTAAATTTATAATTACTACAAATAACCCATATGAAAATTAATTAAATTTGACAAAATATTTTTTTTGAATTTTCAAAACCCATAATATTTTAATACAATAATAATATAATTTTTTAAAATAACACACAATATTATTCATCACTCGAATCCTCGAAAGACATATATAATAAAGAAACATACGTTAAAAATCTCGATTTTTTTTGCGTCTAAATTATTACTAAACCAGCCTATTTATGAAACCGACAAATGAAAAATAGTGGTATAATTTTTTTTTTGGCTTAATTATTGTGTAAAAAAATATTTTAAAATCAAGAAACGCGACCAACCGTCATTATCATTGACGTTGCAGTCAGACGCTGGCAAACAACGGATGGATGAAATTTTTTTTGTTTTATTTAATTCAAATGGGGCCCACTTCCCTGGTGGTGTCAGATGGTCCCGATCAAATATTGATTCGGGCCCACCATGTATTAAATTTCGATAATTAATTTGATCTCCAAAATTTATCTCCTTGACACCCTATTTAATCCCCACAGACATTTGGCCTGCGGCGACAAAAGCTGCACTTCGATCCCTTCCGTTAAATCTAAACATCCCGAGATTAATCGACAAGCATTGACCTAAGTTAAGAACTTTGCGCCAATTTACGAACTAAACGATACTTCTGCGAGAGGATTTAACTAAAGGACAAAAGACGATGTCGCCCATCAGACTATTCTCTCTTTGCTTGTTTCACCCACTCTGTAACATTTTTTTCCATCACACCCACTAAACTTTCAAAGGTACCATATTCCCCAACTCATCGTTTTGCTTTTGATCTGCTAATGATTGTTATTAAATCAAGGATACTCTTTATTAAACATAACAATAAGAAAATAAAGAAATTTGAAGTGTCATGTCATGTCTTAGTTCCTCATGTTGGGTTTTATTTTGTTTCCATGCTTAGAAAAAGAAGATAAAAGTAATGGAAAAAAGAGTAGCCTATGAATTACCCGATGGTGTTTTTGAGATCTACCATTCATAAAACTGAAAAGGGAATGCAAACAATCGATATAAGAAAGTGAGAAGAATATTTTCAGAAGAAAAAGAAGATTCTGATGAAGAATAAGACCGAGGCAACAAAACATAAAATTAAAAGAAAATAGATATAAATTGCAAAGAATCAAGTGAAAATAATGTAGATGAAAAGTCGTTTTCTTTTTACTACATTCAATTGAAAGTTTAAAAGCATTTGCTAGTTTTAGCCTTTTAAAGGTATAAAATTGGTCCCCTTTGAAAAGAGATACGAGTACCATAGCATGTTCATGCAATGTATTTTGATGATGTATGACGTTTGTATTCTTTTCATCATAATTTGGTTTTTCTGTTTAACGTTTACCCTCTAAATTATTCATTGATAGTTAACCGATGCCGTCCCAAAAACCATGTCCTTTTTTCTCAATTTTTAAGCCAAATAAGGTAAAAGTACATGTATGGATTACATGGCTTAAATATACAATTGTGTTTTTATGGATAGCTAGTTCCATGGCTTTTCGTGAGGTGGGATTTTGCCTACTAAATTTTGAGCAACAACCTAGTATGAACATGCCATATCATTGTTCTGCAATTTGTTTAAAACTAGACTCTTTTGGTTAGGTTTTTGTACATTTCTTTGGTGGAGTCGAATCTTGTCTTTTGACAAAATCATAGATCTTGAACAATCTCAAGAACTCTCAAAGATGTTAATTTTGACATAAATTATGTATGCATTGGATTTCCAATCTCGATTAAGCTATGTTCCTAATCAAAGAATTCCTATGATACACTAGACCAACCATTTAAACTATTTAATGATATTAGATTCATCCTTATTAAAGTATAATTATTTACAACTCCGTAATAAAAATGTGTGGGATTTTTTATTCGTCTTTAAATAAAATAGTTTTAACATGTTTTAGAAAATTTAAATATATGTGATGCATAGAACCGTATAGCAGGGTATAGGCGTATACTCATATTTAAGATCAAAGTATCACAATTTTCAAGTAATTTTACCATGCATCTTATGTACTTGCAATGAAATGAGTACTACGGAGTATATAGTATTAATAGTAATAACTAATGAGTACACACCTTTTAAGAGTAGACTTAGAAAGCTTTGTCTTAGTTGTGTAGTGTATGAGGTTTGGATGGAGAGAAATAGAAGGATATATGAAAATACTACTATATTTATGATCTAATGTAACATTTAAATCCATTATATTAGGGTCAAAAAATCATTGCATTAGACCTAGCGCAACGGTAAGCTACAGTTGCACCCGCTTGCGTTGCATTAGGCCTAATGCAACGCCTTTCGACCCTCTTGCAACGGTTCCGATAAGTTACAACAACCGTTGCATTAGTTGCATTAGCTCTATAATTAATGCAACAACCTATTATTACAAGCATTGGATTAGCCATATGACTAATGCAACAACCTTTTGACCCTATTGCAACGATATATTAATTATGGCTACTTTCAGCTTCAATCACCTAATGCAACGGCATATTCATATTTAAATGAATTGTATAATAATGCAAATAAAATTTTATTGATATGAAAATCAATAATACAATATTTTGTTTCCTATAGATATAATATAAAATATTATGTAGTTATTTACTATAAATCAACAAATATTCATAACTATGATAAAATATTCTCCAAACAACGTGTCACATTGTTGAAACTCTCAAAAGCTAGCACATAAACTAAACCATGGCTTCGTTCTCCGAACAAAAAGTTCAACACTACTACATTAGTACCATCAAAAGTTAGCACATAAAGTAAGCCAAGGCTGCCACAAAATTATCAAATATACATCAATTGATAAATGACTATATCTATTCTCCAGTCCACCTTGTACCTTCTAGGTAAATATAATTAATCACAAGTGCACAATTATCTCTGAAGATTTCATAGTAAAAATTATTACACCTAATAGTAATGTCCATTTTTATTACTTGTATACTTCAAAAAAATGAAAAGAGACAACAATAAGAAAAACAAACAAAATTCAATCAGACCCTAACCAAAAGCTCTTTGATTCAATCTTTTTATAATTTACAACATATTCATAAATCAATAACAAGCATCCAAAAGTGCAATCAAGAACAGTGCCATAATACTAGGACACGTAGATATTATATTTTGATGTCTGAAAATTTTTGAAGTTCAAGTAGGTCACTCGATTAAGTTCATCAATTTACTCCAAGTTTTTCATTCATTAATGAGATTCTAAATTTCTAATGGAGGCATTTTCATATATAAACTAAGAATCAAATCTACTATTTTTCGTTACATATCTACTTGTAATACATACTTATGTAAAACTTCTATACTTAAACAAAAAGGATAATTAGATAGAAAAGTATTACTACATGGATGGAGAGACAAAGACAACATGTATAAAATGACATCATTATTACCTGATTAACTATTTCTCTAGATTTAGAACTTTTATACTTAAAAAAAAATAATAATTAGATATAAGAGTATTACTACATGGATGGAGAGACAAAGACAACATGTATAAAATGGCATCATTATTACCTAATTAAATATATGCTCCAGATTTAGAAGATTGTCCATTTTGCTCACTGTCATGATGCGGTGTACTAGACGCATCCCTTGGAATCGATATTTGAAACTGACTTCATATAAGTAAACGATTGACTTATACCTTCATTTTTGTATTCAACCAACGCTTCCATTTCCAACTCAGACACATATCCAATATCATCATCATTTTCCTCTAGTGCTAAGTCATCGTCAAATATAACAACACATAAAATAGAAACTCAAAATCATCTTGTATTGGCTTAAAATATAACATCACATACAATAGAAACTCACCCCACCACCACCATCTCGGCGACTATAACAACACCTATCAGTTCAAAACTAAGAACAATTGTAGCTAAGATAACCCAAAATTCGAAATACAACAACAGCTAATCATAAGGAATCACAAAATGCTAATCATAAGTAAGAAATCACCAAAAGGTAATCATAACTTATATATTTCCAATCAAACTAAAAAAAATTCCAATTGAGGAGTCACAAAAAACTATGAAACTACATTCTAGCAATTACCTCCATCGAACATCATCCAGCTAATCATAAGTATGGAATCATACAAAACTAGGTTAACCAATCTTGACTAAATCATCAAAACAATCTCAGGACAATTACAGGCGTATCCAATCACCATTGTTTGACAAATTTCTGTAATTCTTAATTGAATTTAAGGCTACAAACACAACATAATTGATTTTCTTGTAGTGATTTCTTAATTATTATTAGGAGGTATTTTTTTACCAAAATCATTTGATAATATGAATTCACCTATTCCAATACTTTCTATAATGAGTCAAATAATCTAATTTAATTTAGAAAGATTATAATAGTATCAAATTCTACAAACCTCAAAATATAATTAAGAAAATAAGATAGTTAAAAATGAAACAAAAGCTTTTGAAGTCAAATTATTATAGTTAGCTACTCCAATAATCATATCTAAAATAAAACACATTTCAAGATAAACAAACAATTGAATATGTAAATAAACTTCAATTAAATAAAATAGCCTTACTCAATATTGAATTGATCAACAAAAAATCAATTGAATTTATATTTAATCGAAGGTTTGCTTTTAATTATTGAAAAAAACTACCCCAATCAAAACAACATTCAAAATTAAAACTTTAAAATAAAATTAACACATACTACAAATTAATATCATTGGGTTAGAGAAGTGTTAGAGAAGAAGTTGGCGCTTATTGAAAAGGTTCACACTAATGACAATGGAGCGGACATGTTTACCAAAGTTTTGCCAAAAGGGAAGTTTCATAAATGTTGTTCGATTCTTTGAGCTTTATTTTGGTTCAATTGCGTGTTTAAATTTCAGAAAGCGTTGGGGTTGTGGTTCTCTCTTTTGTAGCTCGGAAGGGGGAGAATTGTTGGGTTTCCTTGCTCTCGTTTTGGGCGCTAACGAGGAGTACTAATCGAGCTAGGAATTGGATGTTGGTAGAAGATGATCATGGAGATATATATTCAAGTTGGAATAGGATTCTTTAAAGAATTACATTAAGTAATTAGGGTTAGGACTTTAGAAGGTTCTAGAGTAGTCGGGTAGTTAGCCTACTTAGAAGGTTCTATAATAGTTGGGTAGTTAGCCTATATATAGAGATAAATTCTTCGTGATCGCCCATACAGCAGCATCGATTCAGGCATACAAATAGTTAGCTATAAAGATAGAAATAGAGTTTAAGATTGTAATATTTAATCTATTCTTCAATATAGTTATTATTAGTGGTGTAGGTTTTACTGAATCACAAATCGAATTGATATTCTTTACTTTCTTATTTCCTTTGGTACTTGTTGAGAAGAGTTAATATTGTTTGATTGTTGTCTACCTATATTACTAATACTTGGAAGATCCCTAAAACCAAATCAAATTGAAGAATTTGTGTTCATTAAGAGCTTTCAGCTTGATATCTTGAGCAAAGAGACTGTGAATAGTATTTCGCGGTCCCGTCGCGGTAAAGCCTCAAAAAGCTATAAGCGGTGTCGCTTGACAGTACTTTTCGGAGTTTTTGATATGTCATATTTATATAGATATATGACACAAAATTAGTAATACTTGTAAACATTTAGTTAAATTCTTCCATGTTTAGAACATCAAAGAACATTCAACAATAATTCGAAAGGCAAACGTGCATAATTAAAGATTATCCGACAAACATGCATAAAAAAATATCGTCCAATACAATCGAAAAGACAAACAAGCATCAATAATCATCATTTTCCAACTCCTCGGGCACATTTGGTTGGTTTGTCTCCACATGAAAGGGTAATCTCTTATTACGAATCCTTTGTCGGCTTAAGCATTATAACTTTTTTGGCCTGGCGGCAGAAGACGAAGGATTCTCATTTGATCCAAGATCGTAATTACCCATTTTAAATGCGCTACTCGACATCGATCCCTGAAAGCCATAAATCAGCGTCACCCGGAACCACAGCCTTTGAAATGTCAGAAGATATATCATCACGTATACGATCAACCCTTCGCTAGATGAATGATATCGCTTCAGCCGCGAAATCGGATCGAGTGGCAGCGCATGAGGTATTATCCCTGCTTTTAAAGCTACATTATATTTGATAAACACCAAATCATTCAAAGCGACTGCGGAAGCCTATTCTCTTTAGATTTATGAAACTATAACAACGATAAGAAAAATTAATGTTAAAAAAGCGAATAATGTTAAACAATGAATAGAAAAATGAATGAAAACTATATAAAGTTCAATAAATCTTACATGTTCAAAAAGCGCTCCGGTTTAACTTTTAAATCTAGGAGCTACAAAACAAGACTCAAAATACTTTGCTCAGACTTTTCATGAGGTTAGGTGATGATGCACCATGGATGCTTGCCCCAGTAGGCTGTCATATTGAATATAATATTAGTAACATTAAGAGAATATAATATAATATTGAAAAAGATAAATAATTTTTACACAATTGGTATTTTAGTTCTCTGTCTAGCTGCTAAAGCTACGAGAAAAATGAACCCTCGAGAATCTATATGAATTTAACTTTCTGCTTGATAATTTTATCCTGCGTCTCATAAATCGGCTATGATCTTTTGAATGCAAGTCGAAGACATACGTGATCTCAAGTCTGAATCCAAATTTACGGAGTTTTGTAAAAATAAACCGGATTAAAAGATAAAATCTGTTGCATAGAGGAAAAACTATGCAATTGAGTGTCCCATCTCTTTATCAATAATTGTGAAAGCATCCTTGCCTTTCTTCGTATTCTGAATGATTTCTTAATAGTGTCTTATTTAAGTCCATGGCTTCATAAATATATCCCATGCTTGAGAACTTTTGTTCCCATCGACCATACATGAAAACACTCATGAGGAATGATAAACTTGAGAACTTCAGAAACATTTCTCCAAAAATACTCTATATGCACAATTTTTTGACACTTATCCCGCAATTTCTTTTTGAAAACTACTTCATTACCGTTCATCGAGATTAAAAAGCCTAATCAAAATTTTCTTTTGTTCAAGAAACCTTATCCAAAATTCTTAACATCCCATTGTAAATCGAGTCTTTCTTTGGCTAACCATTCTTTATTACTAGTGGTATCTTATCATGTTCAAAAGAACATTGTTCGACTATAGATGTAACCCATTGACTTAATTGTTCTTTCAATGGTTGTCTTTTTATTTTGGAATTTGAAGATATCTTCTAACCTCGAGAGTCTAGGCAATGTGCCTTATGAGGTGTCTAGAAAATATCTGGATACTTACCTCAGCGACTTACCCTTCAGATACATTATGAGTTACTACTTGAACAACATTTTTACGGCCCCAATCTCATCTATACTCTTTTGCTAAGCTGACTTCGCATCTTTATTCCGGTTTTTGAATGGGTGATGTCATCATTGAATTCAAAAATAACTCCCACTTTAGGGTGTTCACGAGAAATTAATTAATAACTCCCGTTCCTATTAGTCGAGCCGTGGCGTGATGTACAACCATTTTCTTAAATTTGCCTACACACTCTCTTCACAATCTTTTCAGTTGTTTGCTTTTCTTTCTTTTAAACATTTTTACTCTCGACTTCGTAAGATGAGGCGCCCCGTCCAGAGACCATATTGTCCAATTAGGTGTCGCGGCTTGTAAAGATTCATAATTGACATCATTAAATGGAAGACCAACATCATACATCCATCTTCTGAACAATAATTGACTGCATTGTTCCTAATTTTTCTACATATTTATGGAGATCAATATAAGCCTTTACTTGCATTTTTCTCTCTTCTTGAGCAATATCTGTTTGAAAATCAAATCAAAGAGGACCTTTTTTATTGCAGGGGATACCACAGGACCACTATCTATACCATCATCTTCGCATCATATTCAAATCTTGAAGACACTATCGAGTTATGCCTCTTTGGTAATTTTATTGCAAAATATACACTTAATTCCATTGTGCGCTTGGTATGGCGTAATCACATCATCTTCGTCTTTCAAAGATGAAGAGCCAATTGGAAAATATAGGAGCACCCCTAGAAAAATCGGAATCCATTTTCTAAAATAAATAAACATATTCAAAATATCAAATTAACAAATTAATCAACTAATAATCAACTAACATATCAACTAATATTCAAATTAACAAATTAATTAACTAATAACCAACTAATAATCAACTAATAATTAAATTAACTAATAATCAACTAATAATCAAATTAACTAATAATCAACTAATAATCAAATTAACTAATAATCAAATTAACTAATAATTAACTAATAATCAAATTAACTAATAATTAACTAATAATCAATTAACAAATTAATCAACTAATAATCAACCTGTAATTGACAAATTAACGAAAAAACAAAACAAAGAAGAAAAAAACGAGAAAAAAGAGGAGAAAAAGATGGGAAATAAAATTTACACCGCTGTGAGAAGGAGGCGATAAGGGCGGTGAGGGAAGGATTTGGTGACGATTGGAAGAATTTCGAGGCGGTTGAAGCAGAAAGAAAGGAATGATGAAAAATGAAATTAGGGTTTGTTTATATTGATTTATAAGAAATTGGGGGAAAAAATAAAAACTGGGCTCCCGATCCGCCGCTATAGCGCCGCTACCGCGGCAGCTATAATTAAGCGACGACTGGCGTAGCCAAGCTAGCTACGTCATGATAATACTCAGGGAGTAGTTAAATGTGCTACTTTCATTATAACGTATTCATAAAGTCATTATATACGAGAGATACCCTCATAACTCTGTACAACTTTTTCTTCTTAATACACCATATAAGTTTGAAAAAAAAGAAAAAAAAAGTAATGAGTACACACTACGCAGCAGGCATGCACTCCAGTAGCAATGACTAATAATATCTTAAGCGTGTTCATCCAACATCATAGCTGATTTCTTAAATAATTTATTGATCAAAGCTTTCATAGAAAGTACTTAAGTATGCTAATATTATTAAAGAAGTAATTTTTGTTGCAAAATGCTGATCTACTATCTTATAAAATTAAAGAAACAATTTTTGTTGCAGAAAGCTGCTGGTCGATTATCTTACAAAACTTTAAAATTGTCCTAGAAACAAAATATACAATCGATATTACCCTTAGAAGTTAGAAGGCAGGAAATTGTTCCTTAATAATGTCATAGAATTGTAGTTTAATCTCCGATAAATCAATATTTTAAGTTTAGTCCTATAAATTTATCAAAAATTATAATTTGGTTCCCATATTTTTCATAAGTTGTAAATTATCCCAACTTTTATCGTTTTCGATTGATGTCATGAATAAGTCAGGATTATAATTATAATTTTAATTAAATTATGAGGATTAAATTACAACTCTTACATTTTTATGAGTTGAACTGAAACTTAATAGTGAAATAATTTCAAACTATTTTGTACGAAAACTAATAAATTTTACAATTAGTAAAAGGTAAGAGTTGATTGATACTAAATGACTAAAAACTAGATTTGAGCAATATAATTCTAGTGCTTTGATTTTATTCATCTCAAGTCGTGTCATTGAGGGTCCTAATAATGCCTTATGGCTTTTGTTTTGTCAAGCATGTCTAGTTAACATCCTTTTAACATCCTTAAGAGTATAACTTTAATTGGTGTACTTATGAGCTGTAATGAACTAATGATCGTAAAACGGTTTCATGTATTATTTGATTTTGTCGTTCATGCAAACAAGACATGGAACTAAATAAACGAGCCAGTATGCTTCCATAGTTCGATGTTTTATTTTCTATTTTGTAGCTTCATTTAGATTTTAGATAGTGAAGAAATTTCAATTTCTCAATGTTTTGTGCCTACCGTCAAATTATTAAGACTAGATTCTTAAAATGGTCACCGATACTATTAGATTAGATTATAATTTAATCCATAATAATTATAAAATTTAACTTTAATTATTCATTTTTATAATAAGTTTGTTGGACACGATAAGTTGAAAACTGAAATGAATGATAGAAGACTGTTCGCAATCCAGTTACAAGATAAATCCTCCATACCACACTTTAGGAGTGTGTATAAAATCTGGCTTCGTCTGACAGAAGCTTAGAGGCAAGAAAATAATTGAAATTTTTGAAATCACTCTGCAGACTAGACGAAATCATATGAATCTAGAGTCTAATAAGATAGATTACATTTTAATTAATGACATATTGGGAAAACAAAGGTTTCAATTACACAACTAGCAAGGAGATTAGGTGTTAATTGAAACTTATAAGAAATCAATTTGATTAAAGATTTTTATTAAAAAGTATATATTTTCAAGTGTCTTATTATGAAAATTAGGATTTGAGGTAATTGATGATTTGATCCTAGATAATGGGACTAAATTACAATTTAATCACATTATTAATCCTAGATAAGTAATTATCAATTAAATGTAAATATCACTTGTTTATTTTATATATTAGCAATCTTGCCCATCATTGGTCAACTAATAGTTGAACAGATGAAATTTATTCCTACCCTCAACTTAGTAGTTAGTACGAAGTCTTAAAACTTGACCACTGCACTTCATGTTTAGAAACACTGTCGTGAACAATTTCTTGTTTAATATAAATGCATCAAGTCCAAGAATTTGCACGTGTTAATCAGTTAGCCTGACCAATTCAATTCATAAACGACCACATATTTATTTCTTGGAGCATCCTTGCCTGCTTCTGCGCCTTCACTTTCATATCAAATTGAAACCCCAAGTTATAATCAAACTCACATGTGCAATTCTGTACATACATCTATATAGAAGATATAGCAGAAAGTATCCGACAGTTTCAGTACTGTTTAGCCAAACTCATGAAACAATTCAAGACTGTTGCCTAAGAATTTGAAGCGAAGTTGGGTCATTGTAACAATTGAATTCTCTCATAAAATAGAAACTATTCCTAATTCCTGTTTGGAACCCTGAAATTATATCTACAAATAAATGGAAACTCAACCGACTAGAGGGGTCATGCCCTCGTGATCAAATTGACAGCTACCGAAAATACTATAGGACATGTTAATTTTTGTGATGGTACTTTATTTAGTTCAATGTACTTTGATTTTTGTATGATTTTGTAGTGAAGTTCAAATAAAAACGATTATGTTGCTAGCTATATGTATGTACAATCAATTACTCCAATCTTTCCTTCGATAGGCTAACGATAGTTAATGAGTGGATGCGAGCGTGTAGTCTTTAGATTCGATATTTCTTCGGTCAGTTAATAAATTATTGAAAATTTTAAAAAATATTATAAAATATGTTGTCATGTCGTAAATAAAAGCGATAACATTATTCAAAAGAATTATTATGGTTTAGATAATTACATTCAACTACTAATAAGAAGCGATATCTTTTATTTAAGCATTTTAGTTTAAATTTATTAAATTACGCTTAATTTGAGAAAGTTGCACAAAGGTTTTGAAGGTTAATATGAAAATTCTGAAAGATTTTGAGCTTTGTGTTGGTTAAATTAGCGGCTCGGGTACTATCGATCACCGACTCATTATCTTAGTCGAGTCGGATCTTGATACCGATAGGCTTTGTTTCCAGCACTAGAAATGGTAACTTTTAATATCTTCTAATTTTATTTTGTGGTACAAAACAAATTTTGACATATAATTCATTAGTGTATGACTAGGCATATATATCCGTTTTATATGAATTTTTACCAACATTATTTTTTGTAATAACAACACAAGTGTATGACTAGGCATCAACATGCCAAACTAATGATACAAATGACTTATGTAGTCCTAATCAGTGAATACCTCTTTTGAAAGAGTCATGATCATACTCTGGACTTATTTCAAGGAAGTAGGAGACATAGTGAATCTTGAAGAATTTTTTCCGACCCCATAGGAGAAGTTGATTAAACATAAGGAATCACTACTTTTACTCTCAATTGATAATTGTGGCCTCTTGTTAATCAGCACAGCACAGCTGTGAGCTGTCCATCAGGAGGGTTTATGCTATGGATCCCACTAATGAATTTACCTTTCAAGATGCTCCTTATTATTTATTCCTTGTTGGAATCAAATGTAATTTTGGTCGATCATGAGGTCAAGACTAAAAACCCATCCCAATTTTTTCTAAATAAATAATTATTAGAACATTTCTTTCCGCTTCCCTTAACAATTTTACCTAAAATCATATCAAATTTAAATGAGTTGAACTGTAATAATTTATTCATTGGGTCCTTGTAGAGAGTGAAAATTTATTAAAAATAATTAAAATGATTAAGAGGATTTAATTAAATCAAGCCGCTAAAGAAATGTCACGTGGTTAGGGTTCTCGATCAAACCCTAAATTTAATGGTAAACCCTCGTACGAACAAGGGTTCCCGGAAATTAAGCCTCTGAAATTAATTGAAGTTAAAATTAGAATTTTTTATATTAATTAACCCTAATTTTAAAATCGTAATAAGGTTCCCTAAATTTGTGGATTTTAATAATAAATTGGATGTGAAAACCGAAATAAAATTCGAATTTTCTAAATAAACGGATTCATAATAGCGATCCGATTAAAATAATAAGTGGATTAGGGTAATGTTACCCGTGAATCCAAAGGCGGCGCAAATGTTAATGTGGCATATATTTTATTAAAATATTATTTTAATATTAAATAGTCGAATCTTCAAAATTATTAAGATAAACGATAAATCGAAAACAAACCAATCAATCAGCGTGTATTTAAGCTGCTTTTATAAATACCTCCGCCATAATTTTGAAAATTCCATCTCGAGGAGAACAACAATTCCTCCATATATCCCAGAAAATCTGAAAGGGCGAAATTATCAAGTTAAATATTTTTAAAAAGCGCATTGGTAGTTTGGGATGGCCCAAAATGATTGCCTAAATCAAGATTCTTGCACAAGCGATGAATTCTTAAAGTTTGAATCAAAATGCGATGAGAATAAAAGCTGTGATTTTGAAGAGCGACTTAGAATATTCGAGAATAAGGTAAAAACCCACGATTATTCATAAATGCTTGCATGAGCTTAACGAAAAAATCTCGAGGTTTGATTAAATTGAGTTCGAGATATAGAGCAATAGAACATTGTTCGATTAAACATAAATTTGGATTACAGGCAAGAAATACACTACTAAGGCCCGTATGCAGTGATCGAGTGTCATCGGCAAAGGTTGAGACAATCCCGCTTTCATAGCGATGCATCATTCTGACAGCATCTTCTTTAAGGCGGTTGTATAAGCTAGAGCGTACATTACTTAATGACTTAAATCAAATCCGGTGAGGCCAAATCTCACTAAGTTTCATTCTGACTGTAAGGCGGGTGTAGTCTGACGATAAGGCGTGCATTGCTTAAACACAACTTCTTATTCTTTCATGTGACTTACAGGCTTCGGAGTTCTATCCTAAAATCAAATCCCATCAAAGACAAGTAATATATCAACTGCAGAGAGTCTCTGAAGCGGTAGCTTACTTTCATTCTGATCCAGCTTTTGAAACATCCATGATGCAAAAACTTTAAAAATTTGAAGCCTGCAGCAATGACTTGTAGTAAAATCCAATCCAGGTTGACATAGACCGGAGATAAATCCCAAAATCAATTCATCTGGCGGCGGGATTCTGTTGTTAAGGCTTGCAGAGTTGGGGCCAATATCCCGTGTCTGGGTGCAGAGTCATCGAGGCCTTGATACATATTCGGCTAAATCCCATAAGCTCATATTCAACCCAAATCAAATCAAAAGGCTTAAATCAAAATTTCGAATCAAAGCTGACTCATACCAGCTCTATCGAGGAATCGAGTCAATTGACGTCATACCGTCGTCAGCAAGCGGCTTAGGAATTTATAGTTTAGCGACGGTCGGCCTTCGATTTGCATTACAGTGCTTATGTTAGATGTACATTAGCACGGGGTATATATTTGAATAATTGTCCTCTATAAATTTAAAATTATGAACAATCGTCAAACATACATAATAACACATACATATAAACAAGAAATGAAAAACTCGTAATATACACACCACACACTATCATCCTTTATATCATATCACATACAAACCCATCAAATTAGTTAACGATAAAAACCAATTGGGTTATCAAACTTGTCTTAAATATATCTTTGGTGAATTTCGTCTTCAATATTGAAAGAAATTCATCCCACATAGCCACATTAAATGTATCAAATCATATATTATATAAGGTGATTTATTTATATTGTTCTGGACTAATTTAACTAGTGGTTGTTCCTTTTCAGATAAAACCCCTGAATTATATTATTGTTAGCATAATTACTGCAGTTTTACTTGAGGAGAGTTTCACCCAAAAATTAAATTCTATGTGCTAGGTATTAAGGATGAAGTACTGGAACGTTACGATACTATACAATTAGGGATTACCATCGAACGGTACCGAAAAATCGTAAATCATTTTAAATCGTATTGAAACAAAATCGATTGAGTTAAAAAACCGAATTATATCGAACCCAAAAAATCGAAATATACACTTTAGTATAAAAACCATATCGTATCACAACGATGACCATCCCATATAGAATACCGAAATAATGGTGAAAGCCATCAACCTACCAAGTACATGATGGAGACATGGTGACTGTCTAGTTCAGTCACGAACCATGGAGATGATATCAAGTCATTTACATCATTGATGTAACTATTCATACATACCGAAAGAGAATGGGAAAAAATAATGATTAAATAAATTAAGTGCAACTACAAAATCTTTGAATGCATTGGAAGAGTTAGAAAAGGCAGGGGCTTGATCGACTTTTCAAATTTTAAAATTATATTTTCTTATTAAAAAATAAAATTTATTATTCGTTTATTTAAAATTAAGTAGTTAAATGTACCAGATTTGTATATATTTTTCTTCATTTATATAATATAATTCTTGTGGCACTCTATTATATGAAATTCGATTCATTATCTGTGATACAGTCGGGGTAGCACTATGGCCATACTTATTAGGTTGTGTTTTTGAGTTGTGATTGTGACAATATATCCTTAATCGCTAAGAATCATTTAAGTACAAATTCGAGATCTCATCCAAATTTATTTTTTAAATCTACGACGAAGATAACCCCATCCCCGAGATACGCCTCTTCTTGAAAGACTCCTAATTCATTGTACAAAATTAAACTCAGATCACTATCCACTTCAAATGGATTCTAGCAGTCTAGCTAACTACACAACGACTCCTCAACATGCACTTTTGTGTAAAACCTTTGATAGTTTTCCAGAATAAATAATTCTTTAGTGGTCTCTGACTACGGCCAACTTCTGACTAATGAGATACGGTTCTTTTTGGAAACAAGATTACAAATGGAATAATCACTACTAGGTAGCTGAATATAGCAACTGAAGTGCCTATTTTTCCTTGGAATCTTTTCAGGCACACAAGACTAATACATGCGATGCGACACAAAGGTGTCTAGTGAATTCCTGATAATCAATTTCATATGATGTGATTCACCGGCATATAATCACCTGTTCCGATTTCGGTGCTAATTTCTTAACCATATATACTCGTATCATTTTATAAAAAACATTTGTAGTGGGAGATAATTATTTTAGAACTTGATTATTTGAAATAAAAAGTTGGCATTAGGCGATTTATGTGTCACGCATGAGCACACTTGTTAGTTGGACACTATTTGATCTCTGAACTTGAGATTCACACCGCATGCATATATAAGACTTTGAGTAATATGGAAGAGGATGGTGGGATTTGACTCTGAATTTATATAGCAATAGTCAACTATTTGATCTATCTCTCTACAAATATATCCAATCTCATCATGTAAAGCAAATACATGCTGCTAGAAAATAAGAGTAGCAGCCAAGGCATGCAGAGTGAAAGCAATGGGGGAGCTAGATAGTGACAAGAGAAAATACCAACTTGCTCATGATGAATATCTGAAAAAGGTGTCACTCCTAATTGAAAAGAAGTTTGATTTGATCTGTTTATTATTCCTTCCTCACATGAAAATGAAATACCTACAATATTATCACTACTCATATAGACTTGGTAATTTCAAGAGTTCATTGTGACACTTGTTAAGATTCAAATACTGAATTGTCAGAAATATTTCTCACAAACAATTGAAACAAGTAGACTTGAAATTACTTGCAACATATATACTGAGGATTGTATTAAGATTTTGTTGTTATTTTACAATCAATATCCACCTTTAAGTCCATAGGAACTTATGATTCCCATATAAGGCTCGAACTTGACCCTGCTATGTCCCTATCTATAATGAGTGGAATCACGAGCTAGTATTCAAATTCAACAACTCGTTGAGACGGTTCGCTAGCTTGGTTTCTTATACTATTAATACATACTAATAAAACATAATACAACTATAATATTGACTATATATGAATATTTTTCGAAAAAAATTTTAATTGCTATGAAAACTCTTCTTATTCTGGATGATTAGTATTTTTAATAGTTAATTTCTTATCATGATTTTATTATGAAATTTGGATAGTTATTTGATTCACCTTATTACTAATATCTTATTTACAATAACCCATACTGATTGAATTTGGATATGAACGAAGTCTTGACCAAGTGAGCTAGTTCAGGTAGTGGTTCAACTTAGCACGATTTAGTAAACTTAAATGAGCCGAATCTTAGGATCGACTCGAATAATCATCAAGTTGTTTTAAATTTTCTTCATGCGACTATGCGGGCTCCGTTTGGGTCATATATAGGCAGGCCCTGTCAAGTTGGCTTGCCCGGTTCCGCAGCAGTCTGTTAAAATGGGTTGATCTCACTGTGAAGTATATAAATATATCCAAATGGTGACTGTCCTATCATAGATAGAATTATAGAAAATAGAAATCATAGAATAAAACAACCAATTTTGGGTCATAGAATCACAATTGCCATCTTGATTTTCTCAGTTGACCCATCAAGTTTGTGAAGTGTTTGGTGTCCAGTTCACCTTCAGCAACACAATGATGTAATCTTGTAGACTGGTAATGTAATCATCCATTCATTTAAACTAGTGTTTCACCGATAACCTAATAGTCTAATAATTATTACTATTAATAGTATACCCTAATCATTTTGATTATAAAAATGTGATAAAGTATAATAGGGTCTCTATATTTTAGAATATGTATAATTTAATGTCTACCGAAATATATGATCTACACCTCTACCTATTTATACAATTCCAAAAGAAAATTAGCAATAGGGGTATCATATCATGGTATTTATATGATATATAGTACTATTTTCCTTACCACCAATGATTCAAAGGGTTTTTAGTTATTTTGCTAATTTACCATAATAAGAGAACTTTTGGTCGATCACACCAATAATACTATGTCATATCTTACATGAGGATGAGGTCATATAGCACCATACAATATAACATGCCGGATGGACTCCACAGAAGCATCTAATAAGATAACAAAAACCAATAATTGCTTTTTCCAACTCAAATTTTTTTAATGTCTCGTTATCAATTATCAAAATTGATATAACTTTTATCGAATCAAAATTATCAACAACAAATATCTTTAAAATACTATTTTCAGTAAATTTTCACCTGATATTATAAAGTTAATAACACATATATATGATCTTAGTAAGTGTGATTCCGCATGATCTCAATAGATAATGGTGAAGTATATTTGGTCTCAATAATATTGTATTCCGCCTTTTACTATTCTCCTTATTTCAATTATTTATCTTTCTAGATAATTCACTTTCATTGATTTTTTCTACTTTTTGTATTAATTAATCCAATAATATAGCTTCAATTAATTGCCATTCTATATTTAAGAGGCTTTTGATTTCATAATATTTTAATTTGTTTGTTCCACTGTAAAACAAAGAAGCGAGTATTTGAAAAGTATAATATATACAAAAATATTATTATATTCAAAACGTGACAATCTTTTTTAATGGATCAAAGGGATTACTGAAAAACAAAAGTGGAGAAATGATTACAGCAGGTGGGCATAATTTATGATTTGAAACTGTAGCTCAACTGTTGAGTGTTCAGATTTGAGAGAGACATAAAGGGCAAGGATGGGCCCATGGGGGTTGTTAAAGACTTAGAGGTCTGTCTTGTAGGGGAGCCCACTGGGTGGAGGTTAGCCCACTCCTCGTGGTACGGGTCCAAATAATTAGTCCCTTTCTCAAAAACAAATGATGATAATTGATAGAGATTTGAGCAAGAGTTTTGTTTGAATTATACAACCGGACTGGTCCCAAATACTCAACATGTTGGTCCGGGTCGAGCAACTTGGTTTTTGTCCGGGTCCTCTGCACGCTCGAGGGAAATTCGAAATAGTGACTTGATCAAAATCGAGTGACTGGCTAATCATACCATGTTAAAGATTTCATGGAGTTCAATTCCAAAACTAAATTAGTGATATCAAGAATAGCTCCTACCCATATAAATCATATTTTATGTTTGATATATTTTATACTTACTAGTCCATGTCCAACTCGTTGTTTTTTGCAAGGAAATTTTCTTGATCTAAAATTCAACAAAGCTTAATGTTTAAGGCTAGGGTAAATTCATAAGGAATTTGACTTGTTGATTTACACAAAAAATAAGTTGACTTGAAAGAGACTCGTCATGATTCAGAGATTGACAAACAAAAAGATAAAGAAATACTATGAATCAAGACCTAATTGAACGATAAGTTGACACATGGAAATGTCAACAATGATTTTAATTTTACAATGATCTTGCTTGTCCACTTACAGCCTCGGAAATAAAAAGACATTAGTACTATTTATGTACTTATAAAATGACAATTATGAAAGTGTTTAAGCCCAAATAACATAACAGATAATCGTCTCAATGGGAGCCTTATTCAAATCGTCGAATTTATTATATCACTAATTACTGATAACTAAGCATCAGTAGTCATTAATATTTTTATCCCCATACTTCAATTATTTAAATACATAGTCGTCAAATGAATTAAATTAATTTACCATTCATCACATCATTTTTGTTGTTTTTTCCAATAACAATAGGAACTTCAATCAATTTGTAGCATCGCCTTCATCTCCATTTTATAGTTCATTAAAATTTTATCAATATTAAAATGGAATAGATGGTCCAGTCCAGAGCTATTCAGGGATCAAGATAGGTCTTGACCCACTCCAAATTTTTTACAATGTTAATTTTATCTTTAAATTTTTAAAAAAAACGACATTTTTATGTTATATTTTTCCTTGAATTTTGTAAATTTTTATTATTGATCCATCCCGATTAGTTAGATCAATGTAATTTTTTATTTTTTATTTTATATTTAGCCACCCCATAATTTATTCCTGATCCAATCATTCGTTACTGTTGAAACTCGTTATGTGAAAGTTTAACCTAGAGAGAATGAAATAATTCCCAAAGGAATCTAACACGGTATATCTTACATGAGACTCATATAAGATGCCACTAGCTTACTACTTCATAAGTCGTCGTAGAGAATTGCAAGATTGGTACTTAATTATTTAGTTTTACATAATAATTAATAAGTGCAACATGGTGAGGACTGAGGTGTATAGGGATTGGTATATCTGCCTTTTAAGCCTTGGACAGGTTAGATGCCGCCTACGAAAATATTTTAATTTTGAAGGAAAAGGACTGATGTATTTGTTTAATTAACACTAAGATACGCATTAGATATGCTTCTCTATCAAACAATAATATTATTTCTCCTTTTTTTCTACCAATGTAAATGTGTGTGTGGATATTACTTGTTTAATTATAGACTAATGAAAGCTAATTAACTACTAATTGAAATTAAACAAAATACAAATGATATATAACGCTCACAATCTCACATTCACCAGGGGAAAATCGAAGGGTATAGTATGAGGTTTTAGTCGAATCTATATTGCTTTCAATCGAATGTTACAATTTGAGTTATATTCTTTGTTACAGTCCATGTTAGTAAAAAGTTGTATAATAATACTCTTATGTTTGTGTTTTTGAAAGAAACAATGTTTTCATTGTTTATAGAGGCGAAGCAGAATGATGTTTATGTTGGGTTATAGTCGTCGATTATTTATGTTTCAAAATCGATGCTTAGTTGGTAATTTCGGCGCAATTTTACGTAAGTCTCCATTAATTGGGTCCACTGACGGAATCACGTGACACGTTTGAGGCATTTAGTAATTTAAATGCACCAAGTTTTCGAAAAAAGCCAAGGGAGGAAGGATCGACATGTTTGAGTTATAGTGCCGATTAGATCATTTATGCTTCAAAGGATTCGCATCGATCGACATCTTCAATCGATCTTTAGTTGGTACTTTACTTTAATTCTTTGTTAAGCCTCCGTTGAATTGGGTTGCGTGGGCATCATGTGACGCACGAGGCGTTTAGTCGTTCGTAAGCAATTAAGTTTTCGGAAAAAAAATTCAAAATAAATTGGAATATTTTTATCAAAACATTTTGATAAAAATAAGTGATCGGTCGATTTTGAAATACCCCTCAGAAAGTGCCCTAAGAGAGTAGCCGTGATGCGTGACCCGATTAATGGAGGCTTGTAGGAAATTAGGCGAAATGCCGGCGAGATCCCGATTTTTAACATAAGTGTCAGCTAGAAGACATTTTGAAGCATAAGTGATCAAGCAGGACAACTTTAGCTATAAGTGATCGGCCAAGGCATCGCTTCGAATATAAGTGATCGCTTTTGTCTTTTGTTTTTTTTTAACCAGGTATGAAAGGACTAAAATGCCCCTAAATGTGCGTGAGCCCCATTGACCCAATTAACGAGGAAGCTTAGCAGAAAAATTATCTTAATGCCATCTGAGATCGATTACAGCCAGGGGCCTTTAATATAAGTGATCGACCGATATCATAATCAAGCATAAAATAATCGTCTGCTTTTTGCCCTTGTTTATATTATATTTTGTTCGTTTGAGCTATTAACATTTAATTTTCTGATTGTTCATTCGTGATATAAAACACCAAAATTCAACTAGCTTACCCAAATTTCAACCCTTACTACATGGATTCTTGAATTTAGCTAGGGAATTACTGAGGCATGTAGAAATCCGATGATTGAGCAACAATAGGCTGAAAAAGTTAATAAAAAATATAAATTTCCCAGAGAAATATAGTTTATCTGAAAGGAAAGGCATGACAAGTTTCAAAGATGTCAAGTTCAATGAACAGTCCTGATGCTAAACTTCATTAAGAAGCCAAAATCCAATTAAGTGTCAATATCAGTGTCCCATTTTGCAAGAAAATGTTACTCGCTTCGTTTTTTTTTTTATTTGGCGTTTTATGATTTATGCATAGATTAAAAAATGATTCAAAATTCTGATAAGAAAATATAGAATAATGATGTTTAAAAGCTATCTGATTGGTTGGTTGATAATTTTATGAAAAAATATTTAATAGGTAGATTAAAATATAAAAGAAATTTTCTATACTAGAAAGATAATTATTTTAAAACAAATAATTTAGATTAAAACAATAAATAAATAAAAAGAAGAAGGAGTATTCTTTAGAGACCTTATACAAGAGCACTGCGTATTATATTATTTTGATCACTTCAGAACATCTATCTTAATCATATCATAGCTAGAGTAATTAAATTATTACTGATGAAAGGTATGTATATATGAGGCTGAGCTTATCTTCTATCTAGGCAAGGATTAATAAATTACAGGGTTAATGGATATTATCTATGATCATATATCTCCTATAAAACAAACTATTAGTTAGTCCATATTAGTAGTCAGTGATACTTAAAAATAGTATTTATAATAATAAAGTTTTGGGATCAGATTAACTATAGTGAATGATCTTGGAATTTTAAAAATTAAATGTAGATAGTCGAAATTTATTACATAAATTTAATTAAATTTGATTTATTTTAATCAGAAAAATAGATTAAGTGATAAATTGATCACATGAAGTGCAGCGTGTCCCGTAGTCAGCTTTTGTCCAAGTGATTGAATTAAAATCGCTCAACTTTTCATGTGATTTTTCATCAGCTTGATTGATGGCGAAATTAGTCCGGCGTTAATTTTTCCGTTAAACTCATTCGTTGGCACTTGCGGGTAATTACGTTTAAGGTTAATTTAGTCATTTCATATCGTAAAATGTAAGAGCTCAGCTTGACATATAAATGTTCTCTTAAATTTAGTCGAGCCATTGAAGATCTTATTTCAACAATTTGGGTTCCATGTAAGAAATATTTTCATGGTATGAATTTTCATTCAAAGCAACTTGCTGACAATTGAATTCTTTGGATTTTCATGGTTTTGTTAAGCTCATGTGTCGGAAGTTCATTTCTATTATTCATGCAATTCTACTTTTCAACAAGTCTTCACTACTTTGCAACGCCTTCAAAACGACGAAAAGAGAATAGTTAAGAGTCTTGGAGTTGGCTGGAGGGGTGATGGAAGAGCGTGCAAATCCAAGTGGACCGAGGAAGGAGCTTGTCCATACGCTGCACTGTAGCTCCTCACTCGTGCGTGGGGAGGCACAAAATTCAAATCAACCTTGTGAAGTGGTTGTTTCAATTCTTAATGATTTGAACAAGGTTAGTTCGGCTAACCCTTTTGGGAATTGTAACTCTGTGGATGGTGTTGTTTGTGATGTACCAGCTGGTTTTTCTTCTATCTCCCTTGAAGCTCTTGCAAGCACCTCCAAGGTGTTTGTTAAAAAGCCTAACAGAGGTTTGAAGAAATGCGTCTCGAAGTTGCAATCGTCCCACTGCTGAGCTTCTATGTGATGTCCAGCAGGTTCCAGCGAGTTGATCTCCGGCGAGTCGCCTTTTCCAGCGAGTTGGCCTTCTAGAGGGAGCTGATAGCTAGTAGAATGAGTTCATTGAGATGCTAGAAATAAATACAGTGTTAGACGAAATCTTTGAAACGTTTATATGTTGGTGAGCTCTTATACATTTTACGATATGAAATGACTAAATTAACCCTAAACGTAGTCACGTGACGGGCAGGTGCCAACGGAAATGTAGAGTTTAACGGAAAAATTAACGTCGGGACTAATTTTGCCATCAATTTGAAGTTGGGTGATGGAAAAAGTCATTATGAAAGTTGGGTGATGGAATGGAATCCCGGATGAAAGTTGGGTGATGATTGCTTGGCGCTTTAAGCGCTTTCTATACTAGAAAGATAATTATTTTGAAACAAATAATTTAGATTAAAACAATAAAAAAAGAAGAAGGAGTATTCTTTAGAGACCTTATACAGAGCTACTGCGTATTATATTATTTTGATCACTTCAGGAACATCATCTTAATCATATCATAGCTAGAGTAAATAAATTATTACTGATGAAAGGTATGTATATACGAGGCTGAGCTTATCTTCTATCTAGGCAAGGATTAATAAATTACAGGGTTAATGGATATTATCTATGATCATATATCTCCTATAAAACAAACTATTAGTTAGTTCATATTAGTAGTCCAGTGGTCACAAATATTATTTATAATAATAAAGTTTTGGGATCGAATTCTTATAGTGATAAGTGCCGATTTTAAAAATTAAATGTAGATAGTCGAAATTTATTACATAAATTTAATAATTAAATTCGATTTACTGTCGAAAAAAATCGATTAAGTGATAAATTGATCGCGTAAATTACAGCGTAATGATGGAGTTTCAACCCGAACACAATAAAATCGAACATAGCGTGAAATGATAAGGGTTCCGAGTGCAAGCCCACGAAATTAAATTAAAATCGAAATTAGGATTTTTATCATTAATTAACCCCAAATTTTAACTCAAACGAGAGTTTCCGAGAAAATAGCTCCGAATTAAATATCAATCAAAGCTAGGGCTCGAAAATCCCCAAATTTATGACAATAAAATCGGATATTAGGTACGAAATGAGGATTCGGAAGGCCGAGCAAAATAAAAACTCTAGAAAGAATGAGTTTAAAACAAACACTTCAAAAGAGTTAGGGCTAATATGAAAATGTGTTTGGCGCAAGAATGCAGGCTTCTTGATTCTTCATAATAGGCGGAGTGGAGACAAAGTAAGTTCCATAAAATCAACGACTCGGATATTGCCTCCAAAATCAGCAGTTAAGATCAATCAAATTGTTGTGGATCATTACGTCGAGAGAAAATGAAAGCCTATAAATACCCGCATATGATAATTCATCCACGAAATACAACAAAAAATACAACAAAAGCTCGGCGTAAGAAAAACTCGGAAAGGTATTTGCTTCGCTTAGAAAGCATACGAAGGTATTACTATCGGAGAAAATCACCAAAAAGCGTTGTAATCAACCTATAAACTAAATAGGTGTCTAAATTGTAGAGCGAGTAGAAGAACACAAAAATCTTCAACTTGGACGAAATAGGCGCCCCGAAGTTAAGGAGCAAGGTTGGTGCTATGGCTTGTGAAAATTTCGAGGATCAAGACAAAAACATTGAGAATCGATCATTCAAGTCTCGTAAATCAAAATAAACTATAGGATTAAGCTTCAAAGCCCTTGTAGTAAATCATAGAAGCGGGATATATAAGGCTACATGCTTACTTTGTCATGCATCGGAAGCTCTGGAGTAAAATTTGGTAAGACATCCTCTTGTAATGAAGCATATCCTTTGGATAGCACCTGAATCGAGGAATAATTTGCTAAGCACCTAACTCGATCTAGCTGTCTGAGATCCAATTGCTAAAGGCCATTTTTGCTAGACACATGTAAATCGAGTCCCAAGACAGTCCCGAGTCGGGGACGGCCCGTGCAGTTATCTGTTGCTAAGGCTTTCGGCTCGGATAGTATAGAGTCGAGGCCAGAGTCAAGGCTTCGAAATGCATTATCCAGTCTAGAGATCACATTGATCAGGAGAACTTATATCGATCAGCATCAATTGAGCCTTGAGTCAATCCAGGGAGCAGGATGGAACAAGCGATTACAGCCTTGAATACAAATCTAGCTCATGGGCCAGCTAATTCAGGAACCGCAAATCAAACACAAATTGACCCTAAATAGGCACCCAGATCCAATCTTCAAGTCAGAAATACATCAATCCAATCATGTCTGGCGATTACTGCAATAAGTACGATAATTAATTTTCTATCGTTTGATAAACTTTCTTTATACCTAGATAGAATTTCCTCAAAGGAGTTTTATTTTTATTGTATTGATGCGCATATTATAAATAATAAAATCTTTCTAGCAGTTACACTTAGTAATAAGTTAGATTTAACTATTTATTTAAGATTCATATTTAAATATATATGGTATTTAAGTCTAATATTGGTATTCATATTAATTTTTATATCGTTCTCCAATAAATATAGGGGTAATTGTACCCGTAAGTGTATATACCCCGACTCAACATAGTAGTGATAGGTAACTCACAATATACGTAAGGTCCAAGCGTAGAGAGATTCGCTGTTTGGAGCCTATAAGGAGTTCACTCATTGAAGAGGAATTCGGAGTTGTCAAAACTCGAATTTGAATTCTTGCTTAAATACATTGATCACCATGTGCATGTCGATCCTAACTTAATTTTTTACCTTACTTGGGTACTATATGTTCGGGTGATACAAATAATTACTTCGTACCAAAGTTTTTTTAATTAACTCTACTTGGAAGCAAAGTTGAGTGTATTATAAATAAACAATTGATATATATATATATATATACTATTCAAGTATCAAATTTAAATACCATACTTAAATATCATAATTATAAATATATATATAAATCGTGTAGTTCTTGCTTGTTTAAACTCTATAGAATTTACCTATTATATGCACCCAGGAGAAGCATGGGAATATGATGAGGCGAGAAAAAGGACAAGGAGGTATAGTTTGGCTTCTTGGAATTGTATCGAAAGGAGACAAAGAATATGAAAATATAAAAATAATGAAAAATGAAAAAAAAAATGGGGTGCTTAGGAAAAGACATTAGCCTCCGACAAAGATTTGGCAGTACGGCCATACATCCGCTGTATAAATTATCCCATTTTCTTAGTCATACTCTCTTGATTTGAGGATGTTTTTGTTTGTTTGTTACATAAATATTTGGGTTTTATTCTTTCTTAGGGAATGCATCTCGTGAAAAAATCCATTTAAAAACAGCAAAAGAATGATTTTATTAATAAATTAATTGATTTCATTATGATATATGATGTATTTGCTTGTATTGTTCCTGAAATTTGGCTTCTTGTTATTAAAGAAATGATGATGATCAGCTAGAAGAGAATAAAAGGACATAAGGAAGCTAAAAAATCAAGTGATTTTGTCCATTTTTTGGTTGCTAAATCAAACATTATATCTTGGTAATTGGAATCATTCTCTTGGATGTCTAAGATTAGGGATCTCATAATCCAAGAATTTGACCTCTTGAAAGCTGTGTTTTAAGGATTTTCCTGTTAATTCTCTCTCTTTTATTAGTCTCATAATTTCTCGTTGAACGGTTAACAATCTTACAAATCATTAAGTCCAATTTATGATTACAACGTCATATTGATCCTGAAGTTCACCTGTTCATGTTTCTCAAATCTCTACTATTTTAGAGTTCATTATTACTCATATAATTATTTTAGTACTTCCATACCAAAATTTAATAAAGAATTTTTTAGTACTTCCTCCAATTTTTTATAATTGTCGTTTTAATATCGTTTAGCGTAATAAATAGTATTTTTCGTTTTAATGTACTTTTTTATTATTTTTCGTGAAATAAGCAATGACCAAGAATGATATTGTTTGATTGATTGAATTCTACGTTTTTAATACACTTTTTGATTATTTTATTTTTTTTTTAATGCAATAATGCTTGAAATCTTTAAAAGCGATAATAAAAAAAAGCGAAAGGAAGTATCATTCTTGCAACTAATTGTATCTAGACACAACCTCAAACAAGAGGCCTCTGATCTAAGTTCAATAAAAAAAATTGTAAGTTTCAGTTTCACTTATTGAAGTAGAACTTCACTATTAACATGTACTTCGTGCAAAATATATATATATATATATATATATATATATATATATACATTAAATATTACTATCTCCGTTTCTAAATGATAGGGACATTTTGACTTTTTGTACTATTTCATAGTTGAACTTTGACCGTAAATATTTTTGTTTGTGTTATATAATAATTTATGAAATTATATCAATAAAAAATACATTTCAAATTCTTTCCATTGATATAATTTTCATCAAATGTTATTATGAATAAAAACTATGTGAGATAACTTTCTTCAAGTAAAAAAGTCAAATGTCCCTATCATTAAGGCAGAGAAATATATATATATATAATATTTAATGTATATAATATTTATATATATTATATGTAAATAACTAAAGAGTAAAAAGAAAAAAAATCGTATATTATGGACTTAAGACCTCATTATATATGTTAGATAATATGTATTCATATTGTTAATAAAATTATATACTCCGTAATTACAAATTCTGGTGGTTGGTATTGTAGAATTTCTGTCTTTTTCTCCATGGCGTGTGAAATAGTTCAGTACTCCAGTATATGGCCCATCTCTTAATTAATTGGCAATATGGACTTCTATTTAAATGACATTCGGTGTTACCTACTACTAATATTTTAAAACAGTTTATGATTTTTTTTAAAATAATTTTTCAAAATCGCTGGTCGATTGTATGTTTTAAAAATTAATGCCGACGGTCGTTCGGGTCGAAATGTGCGTTAGAATTTGGTTTTTTTGGAATGAAACGGATAGGGGTAAAACTTCTTGTCCGACAACCGTTTTGTGAGATAATTATTGTGATTAAGGTTTCTTGTGAATATTTTCTTGTGATTAAGGTTTTCATCATATAAGAAAACATTTAATACTTGACAAAAAAAAATTGAGATAGAATTTGGCTTTTGAGTCTCGTAATCAATTCATCCAAAGATTATTAGTGGATATGCAACAGATTTAATTAGCTTTCATATTAAGGTGAATCGGGTAAATTACTTGTATTATTTATTTCCCCATATCTACTATTACAATCTATTATTTGCCATATTATTGTTAATCTAAATTGAGTACACTAATCCCCCGATGGATCTAAGTAATTCCGTATTTGATAGCTTAGAGAACGCTTTAATTTATCTAGTAACGAGGTTAGATTCCTAATAACTGGAGCTTGTTTTGGTGATTTGAAATAATTCAAAATATTAATATTTTTGGGGATCATGGGATTATGATAATACAATGTGTGTGTGAGATTTACAGTTTGATGGAACTAATTTTCCACTTTCAAATATGCAAATTGGAGATTATTCACACGTGAAGTATATCAATGAACAACTATTCATCAAACCAGAGAAAATAAATGACGAAACATAGAATAATGAAAATTCTAAGTACAATTTGTTTGCGATATCTAAGCTAAGCACCGTATAAAAAGCGATAAATAAAGAACGTTATCTTCGGATAACTTAATTTAACACAACTAATATTTAAAACAATATTAATTAATCTATATTTTATTGGAATCACAACAAAGCCAGACGAGCCCATCATATAACATCATTTTTGGGCCAAATACAAAATCAATAGAATCGGTGTCCATATATATTGCAAGTCCAGAATATAATATAGGTGTACGTAATTTATCCGTCACATACAACTATGAAAATGTAAGTTTATATGAGAATGATATTTTAATGTTGGTTCATTGATAGGTGGGACCTGATTACTTTGTTCTTCAAATTTGAGCCATATATAGACTTCCGTTGTCAATATTCTACTGATTGAGCGGCTTATTGAGATAAAATACAAATTATTGTTTATTTACCCTAAAAAGGTTAGTGGAAATGTAAAAGCGGTGAGGTTAGATATTATAGGAAGCTACTTTACACACCAAAAAAATACTCTCCTATACCAAAAAAATAGGATGAATTTACTATAATGTACCCCATACAAAATAGTTTAGTTTATAATATTTTGATTCATTAATATAATTACATTTTCTCTTTTAATAAATTATTTTACCATGATTATACAAATGACACTGCTTCATGTGATTTCTTTGATTTCCCACATAAATTAACTTCTTATGTGATTCTCTAGAACAATCAAAATGAATCTTGTGAATCTTTAGAGTATTGTATGTTACAAAAGGCTGAACTTCATAGAAAATTTCCCATTATATTGGTCGCAGAGCAAAAGCCGAGAAGAGCTAAAACTTTACTATCTTTGAATCCTCTGAAACTTATCTCGGGCGTTGAGGCATAAACAAAATATTAATGCAGGAGAAAATAAATAAAGACAAGTTATGGAAGCCATCTAAGGAGTATTTATCAAACAAACATCAGCAACAAACTTTTGGAAGATTGATATCAAATAATAGAGATTTATGGTTGTCCTGCCGATCTTTGAAGCATCCAGGAGGCAGAAAAAATATTCTGATATAATTCGGATCGAGCCAACAAAACTATATTCAAATTTTAGTTCTCTATCGGTTTTCTTTGTATTTGATTGAAATTTTTGAAGTTGACTTAGGATTTTAAAGTGAATTATTCTTTATGAATTGAGAGAATTGGAGAGTAATTTGAGAGCTTCTCATTATTTTTGATGCACAATGAAAGAAAATGAAATCATTTAACATTTTTATAATGAAGGATAAAAATGTCACAAAATGGTGTAGGAGAGTTTTTTTTGTGTGGATAAAGTACTTCCCATATTATCTGGTAATATCATGTATATGGAAATACTTGGAATCAGAGCAAGTCGATTTGCTTCATTGTCCTTCAAGTATTTTCATATACGTGATATTACCATATAATATTTCAATATACCATGATAAAAATAGAAAGAAAGAATATTAATGATGAATAACTGTTGTGTAAACTTGTTGTATTACAACTAGAGAATGCCCATATATATAGGAAAATACTAAACATAAACTTAATAGGAAATATTACAAATATGGTAATTATATCAACTTGTCCTCGAGTTACTTGTAAATCCAAGTCGATTGACTTCATGTCTGCAGTATTTATTATCGTGATATTCTTAGTATAATATCTCAATACTCCCCACCAGTTAGACATCAATCGCTGTCTGATCTTACGACTCGCAATCAATAAGCAAGCAGTATTTTCAAATCAAAGTCCATCGCCTTCTTGAAAAAAATTATCCACAAACTTGACTTGAGACTTCAACCTCCTTATCTTGATGACTCAAAGCGTTGTTGGAAATCAATGAGAATTGATTCCATTTATTATCTTGCGTTGCGACAATTGTGTATCGGTCGTTTACGATTGGGTTAAATGTGATTATCGAACTTAGTGTTGACAGTAATTGTATATTACTAGTGTGGGTTCTCGTGATAATTTAAGGGGTTATAGGCGATTCTTTGGAGTCTTTGCTGATGTCGTTATGTAATAACTTCATTGGTCAATTATTATTATTATCTGAGTCTTATTATCTGACCTAGAAGAATTCCTTTTTGTCTGATGGCGTTGAGTTATATTTCATGTATGAAATTAAAGAGAACTATATAATTGAGAAATGTATTTACGATTACAAAGGGATTACACATTTTATGTAGAATATCGATTGAACAAAATAGAATCAATTAAATAGTTATTTAATTGGTTCGAGGTAATTAGTATTTATCGATAGCGAAAGATTATTGATATTATTCATTCTTATTTAATTAGGCTTAATTAAATAGTTCGCTCTATCTCATATTCGTTAATTAATGTATGGTAATAGAGTTAACTTAGTCAGTATCTTGGGTTGTATCGGGCTTGTTTAACTGGCCATATAAAGCAAACTTTAGGGTTTTTTAAATACGTAAGTTTTGTAAAAACTTTTGTAAAAACACTGGTAACCTTCACTCGCTTTGTAGAATTCTCCCAAAATTTTGGGGTTTTCTGTTTTGTTAAGTAAGCATTTCTTAGCGTAGATTAGTTCTTGATTCAGCCCCTCGCGGTGTGGACTAACTAGAGATATCATGCGATTGATATTACAGGCTGAAGGAAGTCAAATTCACGTTGTGAATTTGAAGCGTAATGGATTTTGGTGGAATTTACTCATTTGCCTTTGTAAGTCTGTTCATATATTTAATTATATGTTTTGTATAAATAATGTAGTATCTTAACTTTTTAAAATCATAGGCCCATGGATTTGTATTTATACTCATGCTCTCCAGTAGTAATTTTTGCCCTAAGCGTAAGGTGAAATAACCTTTCCAAAATAAAAGGGGAACACATAATGGTAAGCACTTAAAAGAAATGTCTGATCGAAGAAGGGGGTCGATAATTATGTATACCGAAAATAATAAAATTGAATCACGTATGGTGGCTGAATCTGAGTGGTCTTGTATCAGCGTTTCTGAGGTTAGGGGTGGTAAAGAAAAAGAGTTCAATAATTATGACCCAAAAAGAAAAGTAATAGGTCCCGTGTCATGGCCTATAAAGGTCCTATAATCATGACCTAAACCAAAAATAATAGATTGCACAAATCAACCGTATAAAATAAAATCTAAATAGTTGGATAAAATAATTGGAGTCAATGAATGGTATAAAAAGTGTGCATGTGCATTACAATATAAATTGATATGTTTGATGAAAAATAACTTGATGAAGTGTATTAAAAAGAATTTTGAATTGGAGAATCCACGGAGTTTGCTTCAATGTCTATGTTAACAACGCATATAGCATTACTGGAAGGAAAAACTATCACAAAACTTGTAAACGCTTCAACTTTGGTTCTGATACCGTGATAAAAATAGAAAGAGAGAATATCATTGATGAATAACTGTTGTGTAAACTTGTTGTATTATAGTTAGAGAATGTTTATATATATAGGAAAATATTAAACATAAACTGAATAGGAAATATAACAAATATGATAATTATATCGATTTGTCATAAAGGTCTTGTCATCCAAAGAGTTGGTTATTTCTTGTACTCAAGTATTTGTATATATGATATTAAGTATAATATTCAATCTGACCCTATAAAAATGATGTGAATAATGAGAGTAAGGTATAGGTATAGTTAACACTTTCAAGGAAATAAAAAACAATGAAGTAACTCACCATACTAAGTTTACTTGTATGAATTATTACATTTTGGTGTCTACTTAAAATTTATTCAAATTAGGCTAGAGTAGCTACAATGATGATGATATGAGGATAAAATGATATAATGTTTAATCAATCCTAATTTTGAAGTATTTCCTGTAATGATCATGATAGGAAAAATATGTCTCAACCACAATTATCAGTATAGTTACCACTGAAATTTGAATTACCTAGTTGAGATCGTGCTTCCATCAATAAACATAATTCTTATTAGCTTTAGTACATTTATTCTAAGTTATCAACAAATTACTATTGTTATAGAATAATATATGCAATGTGAGGGTGATTACTTATTTGATCACAATGAGTATGACTTAGGGTGTTAGTGAGATGGGATAAATCGGAAGCCCAGAGAACTTGAGCAGTTTTATTGGACCGATACTACCGCCTAGTAAGGTAGCGATAAGGAGCAGTATTATTTTTAGCGATATCTGTTAGATCGGGACCGATATCCCGGATAAATATTGAAATTTTGTATATATATCGAAAATACAAAAAATGCTAACCAAATATTCTAAACTTCGGACCTAAATACCCAATTTTTTAATAAAATGAGACCAGCTCGAGATCGGACCAAAAAATCGGGCCAGGTATCCACCGGGTAGTTATCGGTCGGGTTCGGTCAAAATCTTTTGCCCGATATCCGGACCCGGTTCGATAACAATTTCGGTCGTTAGGTCCAAATGTTTGCCCCGATAATACCCGTATAACAACACTAAGTATGATCAAATTTGCCTTTGGTTTTCGATAATTGAAGAATTACACATTGACCCTCAATATTATACTCATAAAGTTACAATTTGGTCCCTAAATCTACAGAACCATTAATCGGCATAGTCAATGTGTCTTGTGCTTAGCACTCACAATATATGTGTATATCCTGAATAAAAGTTTTACCTAAGTCCCCGATATTTTAAAAGTAACTCTGTAGAGGTAATTGTCGAAATAGTCACGTAATTGGGTGACACTGCGGTTGGTTAAAAGTGAGTAGCACTTAGATGCATAAAATGGTCCCAGTAAGTGTTTATCGTGTGTTAAATGATCCCTAAATTTGTTGGAAATATGAGATAATCGATCTCGTAAAAATGTGGATTGAACGATTTAGTTAATAAATTCGATTTATACATTCGATCTATATGGAGTTCACTATATTAATTTATTGGACAATTAATATTTTAGGAGTTCTGAGGCATCGACATTGAGGGGATTCACGATGGCTTCTTGGTATCGCTTCATTAATCTATATATTAATACAATAGTCGGTTAACATTGTTTAATATATTATTATTGTCGTTCCGTCACAACAGTCCTTGTATAGCTTGATAAAAGCAAAGCTATATAATAAATAGTATTAAACTTCTAAATTATAAAGTGAAATATATAGAAGAGAGCTTGATCTGGGCCAATCGAATCCAGGACATATATGGTATGGGCGTGTGGCGTGTGGAATGAGTTTGGAATGTTCTAGAACATTCTAGTTGGATGAGGATAGCATTTGAGGAGTTATTTTCCTATTAAAACTCTCCTCAAATTTTGTCTATATAAGGAGACCAATTTGAATGAAAATTAATTAATGCTCATAATTTTATTTGCAACAAATAAAATCTCTTAACTCTCGTCTTCTCTCGGTCGGCCGACCCTCTCTTGTGGAAAGAAATTGTTTCATATCTTTTTATTCACCAGTTTAGCTTTAATAATTCTAGTAAAATGCGGAAGGGGTTTGGGCAATTCTTGAGTGTGGACTATCTTGGAGCTACTCTTATTTGGTGTGCGGCGATTGATTAAGATTCTTAAAGCGATATTAGGTTATTAAAGGTACACAATTAAATGATCCGATGATTTATTGTTTTTTGTAGTTTTTTTACGATTAGTATCTAATAAATTTAGAATTATTGTTATACATTAAGAACACCAACAAAATTAACACCTCCGTTAAATGTTAACGGAGAAAGCAAATTTGGGTTAATTTTTGGGTCAAAATTGATAATTTATATAATATTTTGGGGAAAAAAATATAAATTTAATAAAATTTAACAAAATTGAAATTATTGATTAAGCCACATTAATTTCTTCTTGATTAAGTTCATTTTTTGTCGAATTTATGTTTTCCCCCAAAATATTCATTAAATTACATTTTTCGCAAAAAAAACAGGCTTAAATTCTCTTTTTCCATTAACATTTAACGGAACTGTTAATTTAGGGACCATTTGCGTACCCGATACACACTTACGAGAATCATTTGCTCAACGATACCACTTATGAGGATAAAACTGCAATGGTCATCCAATTACTGAGACCATTTCGACAATTTCCTCTTAACACTATAATTCCCAATTGTTTAAAATATGTGATGGAACGAAGTTATAAAATTTGTTGAAAAAAAAGCAAGTTCATTATTATGTGATGTTGGTCAATCATTATAGATAATTATTTTTTGTATTGATACTATATTAATTATTTAAAATTAACAATTTTTGAAATAATATATTTACACTAGATATATGGTATGCCGAACGTAACATATTCTTTTAGAAATTTAGTCCTATTTTACTTGCATGAAATAACCAAATTCCCTATGTTATATTGAGAATTATTTCTAACAAATAATTAGTTTCAAGGAAATCCTAACATCTTATCTTTATCATTTTCGATTATAGCTACTATATTTTCCATTTGGTAGCTTAACTCTAGACAGTATTTGTTTCTTTCTTTTTCCCGTTAAACACTTTGCTTCGACTTGTTCCTATGAGTGTTTTGGGCATAGCCTAATAAGCTTTTATCTATTTTCGCTACATTTCAATTTTGTCAATGAGTAGCACCTATTTTTACCATAAACATCAAACTCGGCAAATAATGGAATTGCTTCATTTGATTCAATTAATTGTCTTTTCTAGAAATTTTGAGCCTTACACACATAGAATTCTTCATATTAATTAATAAAGGGTGAAAATTGATGTTTATTACTTCTAGACATGTGGTCATAAACATGATGATGAAAATAGGAATTGTAAAAATAAATGTAATTGATGAATTATTACAAGAAATAACACATTAGACATCTATCTTTTGCTTTTTATCTTATTTTAGTTTAAATTATTTGTTGACATATATCTAATAGACGGTTCGAGCTGCATCAAAACCGTCACATAAATAACAGGAGTCATGTGTTTAGATACAATTGAGACCCATTTTTATAAAATTTATTCATTATTAATAATATTTTAAGTAACATAGTTTTTAAAATAAGTCACCTTATAATTCATGTTTCCTCCTAATAAGAAACAAATCAATGCATTACAATTAGTATTCGTAAAAGTACAAAACCTAGACAATAATATGTACTATGACATTTTCAAATTTTAGAAATATACTTTCGTTTTATTGGAATATTTACTAAAAATATTTTATTTTTAAATGTTAGCTTAACAATTTTTTTGAAAATTTGGAATCCCTTTGAGAAGGAGCCCTGTGTGAAACAACATGTTCTTCGCACAGGGTGTAAGCACAAGTCCGGTCCTAGGATAATGTGGGGTAGTGCAACTAACGGCACTAGGCCTCCACATTTTAGAGGTCTCAAAATATACTTTTGATATATATTTAATTTTTCATTTTTTAAAATTTGTTCTTAATTGAACTATTACCTCAAAAATTGAAAATACCGGTTAAAAACTATAAGAGACATATACTATTAAGGGCCCATTTTTTTTTAAATTCACATTGGACCTTCAAAATCTCGTAATCGACCCTTGTTAGCCGGCCTTGAGGTGCGTATTTTAATATGTACTCCGTATTATATATATATATACTTTGTATAAGCTAGTAATACTTTTTTTTTCTTTTTCTTTTTAAGTTTTTTTACAAGCTAGTAATACTTGATATAACAAAAATGTGATAAACGTACTTAAATTGGGATATTAAATCCTTTTTTCTTGGCTCTTTTACTTATTGAGAATAGCTACCACCTTTTTTGTCCACTTTCATGATAAAGCAAAATGAAAAGCAAGGGAAAAGCAAGTTAGAAAATGAAGAAACGTTATAGAAAGAGGAAACGTAATAAAGAAAGGGGAAAAGACAAACAATGCAAACATCTCAAACCTCTATGATTCCCAATTCTCTCTCCATCTAGACTTTTTTTTAGAGATGGCTATTTCTTCCTCTATTTAATCAAGAGTTCGGAATACCTCTCAAAGTTTCTACAAAGTCTTGTTTGGCACCTTCAAGAAAAAAGAAAGTAAAGGTGATAGAGAAGGAGATAACACAAATAGCCCATTAAAAGTGAAACTCATCAAGAAAGTGAGAGGAAGCAAAAGATTGAAATTGAAACACTTTACCACCAAAACTTTCAAATGAATAGAGGCCATGTTTTGCAAAGCTCATCACCTTATGTACAACATATGATAGGTGTTGGAAGTCCTAACTTGTGGAGCATCAACAACATGAGACCTTCATCTCAACCTACATCTTCTTCTTTCTTGGCTCCTCCACCCCCTCTTCCTCCTAATATCTTCCCTCAATTCCTCATGCCACCACCTCCTCCTTCATCTACTCAATCACCTCCATTACCATCTTCATGGAATGATACTCAAGAACTTCCTGAATCATGGAGCCAGCTACTCTTGTAAGTCTCCTTTAATTTATCTCATCAAATTATTTTGCATGCAACATCTTTAACACTTTTCTTATACACCATGAAGTAGATTAACTAACATGGCATCACTTATTTCACTTAGTTGAATTCTTATTTGATAAAGAAATACTAGAAAAGGTGATTTAATTGAAAAAAGTCTAGAGTTTTCCAATAAGAGTTCATATTAGAAGACAGTACAAGCACTCTCATTTGACTTTTGTTAAGGAGGTCTGCAAATTTCTCAGCTCACATGACTATTTTGGTATAGTCTTGAATCTTGATTATTTTTGTGCATATGATGTCACCTTTAACTAATGTTCTATTTTTGGAAACCTATGAACAATATAGGGGTGGATTGGTTGGTGAAGAGGAAAAGTCCAGTAGCTTGAGCAATATGCAAATTGCAAAGAAGTTGGAGAATTGGGAAGAACATCTATTGCAACAAACCCAAACTAGTGGAGTTGATGTGAAGCAAGAGAATTCAATAAACTATGGTAATATGTATGCTACTACTCATCATGGAAATAATGCTGAAATGTTTCAGACAAGCTCAGTAAAGCCTTCATGGTCACAAATGATCCCTGTTTCCTCTCCTAATTCATGTGTGACAACCATAAGTAGTACTACTAACATGCTAGATTTCTCATCCAAGAATGATGCGAGGCATCCTCCCCCAAGTCACTCATCTGAGGTATGCTAAATTTTCAATCATACATTAACTTTAACATGCTCTAAAGTCTAAAGCCTCTGAAAGACTAAACGGAATAAAAGAGGATCAGATAGAAAAATATGCAGTGTTACTTTGTGATAACTAGGAGGCTATTTCCGAAATTTTCAAGATACAAAAATAAATTTAATTTTTTTATCTCATATTATCAATCTTTAAGCATGTTAATTGTGTATGTTTTTCTTGAATTAGTGCAACAGCACAGGCACAGGTGGGGTTGTCAAGAAAGCTAGGGTTCAACCTACCTCTTCAAATCAGTCTACCTTCAAGGTGATTAGAAATTTAGCATGATTATTTTGTACATAATGGGACCTCTTTCTCTCTCTGTCACACTCCACACCTACTACCCTCATCAACTTCTTCCATCATTGTTCACTTTTTTTTCTTGAACTATCTCTATGGCTTATTCATATTTGGAATATAACAAACAACTATTGTCTTTCTTACTTGTTACCTTTCTCTACATTGATTCTTTTCTTATCTTTTATTATATCCACACATGGAGAAGAAATATCATAAATGAAATTATTAAAAGTTATGCTAGAGATTGCCATCAAGTAAATTGACATCTGAATTCTTTGTAATTTTGGTACTTGAAAACAGGTCAGAAAAGAAAAACTAGGTGATAGAATAACAGCCCTGCACCAGATTGTTTCTCCATTTGGGTGTAATCTCTTTAACAACACTCCCCACCCACCCCACAATAATAAGATAATAAATAATGAATTATTCATAATCTCATTTCAAATTAAATGAGATACTTTTTCCTTTTTGATCATGGGTTTGAAATTTGTTTTTAAAATCAATAGAAGTCTTAACTAAGAGATATGTGGTATATTGCAACCTTCATCTCAAAAAGATTGTTCAACTTGAATTTTCAATGATCATAATTAATAAATTTTATTGTTTAATTAACACAAAATTTTAATTTTAATTAAAATTATCATGTTAAGAATAAAAGCAAGCATTAAAAATGATACTTTACCCTCCATCCTAAAGATATTCAATTTTATTCAATGATCAACATAAACTTTCAATTTTAATCGACTTACACAACTTTATTTCAATCAAAATTATAACGTTAATACTAAAAAGAGATTTTCTATATATTTGGTTATATTTATATTATAATATATAATTTATTAAAAAAATATTTTAAGGCCAAAATTTATGTTTCTATACATCAAATTTATAAATAAAGTGTGCATTCTTTTGAGGATGGGGGAGTATTTTTATATACTTTTCGCCACATATGAGACCAAAAGACTACAAACAGCAAAATAATAAATTTCAAATTTTAAAAAGGACCAAAGACTACAAACAGCAAAATAATAAATTTCAAATTTTAAAAATACGAGGTTGCGCTGGTTACCAGTAACTTAATTAAAACTGCGTAAAAATTGTGTATTCTTATTGAATGAAATTACAACAATTTACAAAAAAAGCAGTGAAGTATGCTGCATGAACCATCGCCTTCGTGAAATCGAACTTAAGAATTCTTGGATAGAGGCTCATGCTAGGTGATATTGATAGATACGTATTGATCAATAGTTTACAATTATAATTAGTGCAACTAATTACCTAATCATTTGAAAATTACGTTGATACTCCTTTATGGTAAAAGTAAAAGGTGAATAAATTTTGTTTGTTCCAACCATGACTTTTCTCTTTCATATTTCCACATCTAGGGTTTTCCCCAAACAAGTCCTTGTATCTTTATGCATTAATTAAACATGTTAATAAGGAAGATGACTTCACAAGCATTTTCATGGTTTTGTTCTTATTTTGCAGACTGACACAGCTTCTGTACTGCTAGAAGCCATTGGCTACATTAGGTTCCTTCATAATCAAATTGAGGTGACTTGACTATATCTCTCTCATCTTTCAATTAGTTTTCCAAACTATATATCTTGGACCCAAGTCTATCTATTTTGGTTCAAAAATTTAGTTACCAAAATTTTTAGATTTTTTCACTTGTCCTTGTTTCCAAATATTCTCAAATTATTGAATCTTGATTCACTGTTTTTCTCCCCTTAAATGCAGGCACTAAGCTTACCTTACCTGGGCAGTGGGTCAGGGAACATGAGGCAGCAACATGTAAGATATAAATAATGAAACAAAGATAACTAAATGTTAAAATGAGTTCAATTTCCAATGCAACTAAATATGCTCTCTCTGAACTCTCCTGTGATCTTCCATGTGGGAATCTGGGGAAAAAATGAAATTTACTTGGAGGTGATAATAGTGGAAAAGTTGAGTACATTAAATTTATTATTCATTAATTATTTATTAATATGTACTATTTTCATATTGAGATTAGGTATATAAAAAATTAATGAATCGTGACCGTTCTCAGAATAAATGAGCGGATCTAGATTATGCATGCTAAAATTAACCTTACTTACCAACGGTGCTACATGCATTTTTAGGGATTCAAATGAATCGTCTTGAACATATGGGAGTAGTAATAATTATTGGCATTGATGATTATTATACATTAATTTTCAGGTTCAAGGGGATAGGAATTGCTTATTTCCAGAAGATCCTGGTCAGGTAGTAGTATTATTTATGCTTTACCATTATTATTGGATCAGTTTATTTTTTGCCTAAAGGTCATTTTGAAATATAGTTTACTAATCTTAAAGAAGTGTGACAAAATATGCTACTAATAAACAAAAGAAAACAAAAGCTGCACTTCTGTTTATTGTTTTCTCATCTTTTTCAAACAGTATAATACCTTTAAGAGTACAAAGTTTCAGCTTTATTACAACCTTTATTAGCTTGGACCCTCAAAAGAATAGCTAAATTCTTACATTACTGATACAACTTTGTGATAAAATGAAGGTTCAATCACTAACTAATCACTTCTAATTGACTTCCTTTTTTGTTCAGCTCCTCAACGATGGCTCCAACAAGAAGAAAGGAATTTCTGATAAGGAGTCTGACTAACCAAATTCTTACTTCCAATTTATTAATAACCATCATTATATTTCACTAGTAACATTTGAATGATCCAGTTAACTTTATTTTTATCGAATTTTTAAGATTTAACCCTTAAAATCCATACGTACATAATGTAAAAGTACATTTGAAATATTATAACTTAACATATTTAATAGTTTGGTGATGGAATTTAATTTATTAAAAACTAATCATCAATTAGATCATAGAGTACGTGACAAGGGAAATAAATTAAAATGAAAGGCTAGTACATTGCTTTGAAGTACATGCCACTCTTCATATGAGATTATGCTTAAGCTATGGTATAAGTTTCGTTATATATTCTTTAAATTAAAAAATGGAATTTCTTGTAAGGAAAAAGGGGAGTTGATAGCATAATTGCATTGATTCTCTGTTCATCTTGGAAAGCTAAGGTATTCTATCATGATTCCAAATTTAGGACTTCCTTTTTTATTTTTGATGTTGGAAAATGTCGATCTGAGTTTATCGGGTCAGAATATCGCGTCAGTGCTAGGTCAAGATCTCGGATAAATAATTTGGGCGATATCAGACGGTAGCCCGATAATAAACGGCCCAGAATGAAGGTATATATATGTTCACATAAACCCTCTGCCCGTACTTGGTTTAATGTAACTGCTGAGATAGTAAAACTCTTATCTTACCGTACTTCCCGTTGATTAAAAGATAGTCTACACTTCTATCTCAAGTTGGTTTGAATTTCAATTTGATTTTTCGCCCCGTTTCGTTTTGATTTTTTTGGTTTGAATTTCGATTCAATTCGATTTCCACCAATTTCGTTTCGATTTAGGTTTGGATTATAATTCGAATAAACCTACTTTGATGGCAATGATGAACTTGAGTCTTGTTTGTTGGTAATTATGTGCTTTGTTTATTCAAATTTGGTTTGGATTTGAATTCGGTTTCCACCTATGTTGAAGGCAATGATGATTTCTTGATAAATCTGAGCCTCAATTGTTATATTTAATTCGAATTGAGGTTCAATTGATGATTTCTTGAATTCGGTTTCCACCTATGAATAGTACGATAAATCACGAGGCCTCGGTTATTTATATATTTAATTGTAATTAAGGCACAATTGATGATTTATTATTGAATTTACTTTCACTGTTTTTATTTGGATTTTCAGATTAAGGGTTTTTTTTATTTGGGTTTTTTCAAGATTGGACCCACTTTGGATAGGATTAGGTCCAAAAAATTGTCTAGGCAGGGAATGTCTGATCCGATGGAGTTAGGACCGGTATTATATGATGCGGTCCATTATTGATATGGGACCCGAACCCGGACCAACATGACCTTATCTTAGGGGAGCGGCTATAAGTGGTCGTTTTTCTAATGTGATATTGAAAATATTTGATCTGATTTGCATCGCTTAAATACTATCTCCATTATAACTGTGATACAGCATGAGGGAATTTTTAATGACTTATGTTTTAACCAATAATTTATTCATTTAATGTTGAACTTATAAAATGAAATGGTTTATATGATTAGATTTTACATATCAAATGTTTATTCTTTGTTATTATTTTATATTGAAAATCAATAAAAAATGAATTGATGAAAGTATTAAAGTTGTATTGGATTACATTTGTTTGTAGGAAGTCTACATTTCAACCTCTAAACTTCAAAAAAGCCCTTTTGCCCATTGGACTATATTAAGGTTTACACAATGCCAGCCCAAGCTCACTAGTCTCGAGGTCGAACTGCATATATTTGGACGTTCTTAGCCAATTAAGTATGGGTGTATTATGGGTCATTGATATTCGATGAGCCCGCCAAGATAAGTTGGCGAAGCAGCTTAGTTTGTTTTAGAATGTATTTGAAATTAAACCATGAAACTAGAACATCAAACTGTTTAGGCTTTAGTCTATGAAATAATGAGGATCATTATAATATATATGATAAGGTTAACTTTTTGTAAATAAAAATAAAGTAATAATATTTAATTAATTAATATATGAAAGGGAATTGACTGTGTATGTGGGGCAGTAATTAAAGAAAAAATACAAATGTCATATAAGGATTAAGGAGGCACCAAGGTAATAAGAGGAGGTGGTGAAATTTAAAAACGTAAATCTTTGGGCGTTGGTATCTTTGCTATTAAGTATGAATCTCATAAAACTTGATAAATACTTTTGATTTATTGTATACCAAATTTTCTTGTTGTTTGTTCGTATCTTTCGTAATTTTTTTATTTTAAATTAGGCTTTCTACTTTAAAGTGAGGCCTATGTCTGATAACTTCAATGTAACTACATTTAAAGCCGGCGTGGCTTGTGTGTAATGTTCTTATTACTTCCACCTATTGTAAACACACATATGTTTGGTAGTTAGAGGGATAAAGTATACTCATATTTATACAAGAGAAATAATCTTATCAATAATTGGATTGAAAAAATCATATCTCTATATAACTATATATATATATTAATACAGTAACACTCAATTCACTCCACGGCTGCTATAATGCGAGATATTCAACAGGTTAGAGTACTCTTTTAGCCCTCTCGTATCTGACGCACCATATTCATTGGGCAAATCATTGACACAGGATACTAACTTGTGTTTTTTTTTAATCTCGACTAAACTTGTTTTTTTTCGCCATGATAGCAATTCTAGATTATATATGATGTCAGACGTTAATTAAATTCTAAACTAAGTAAATTGGAGCAATATATTCTTTGAAATCGAAATGTCATAATGTCTTTCTTACAGGAATCGAGCGAAATTAAGGAAGTATGTATAATATATTAACCGCTTCAATCGACGTGACTTGAATGAAATGGATATTAAGTAACTAATTTGAAAAGTGTTAAATTTGTTGATTAGAAAATGGTACTATCAACTATGTGAGTTCGTGTACTAACACATTATCTAGAAAATGCAAGAAACTCATGGGCCATGGCACCATTTATTTGTCTAAGTATTTTGCAAGTATATCACCTCTAATTGTAATATGAATATAAATATATTTTTTGATTTAATTGAGAGTTTTGGTTATTAAAAAAATTAATTTTGATTACTAATTAATGTTATTTAATCTTTTTTCCTATATATAGTGTTTTGATATACAAGTATCAAGTATGTAATATATAAAGTTGTAAAAATATTGATAAAACTTTAAAATTTGAAGTTAATTCAATTTCTTCAAATATAGATTCTAGTTATTTGCCAGAAGTCTTAATTCAATCATATCTATTAGGATTCAAATTAATAATAATTATAGAATTATTTAGAACAATATTTTATCTATATGTTTCATTAATATAAGAATGTTTATATAATTTGACTTTGAAATTGAAGTGCATATTTTTATTATGTTATTTAGGGTATTTTCAAACTATTAAATATTAGAATTTTTGGAGTTATTTACTTTTTTGTTCGAATTAATGATGTCTTAAATAATAAACCCGATTATTAATTAAAAGAAATTATATTTTAATTCATGAAAATTAAAAAACAGATTTTTATTAAGATCATATATAATATATTTCGACTTGGCACAAAAAATATTGGAATTTATTTATTTCGTTTTATGACAGAAATTAAAGAAAAATTAATAAATTAAAATTAAAAACTATTTTACAAAAATTATGTAATACAAGTTGTAATTTAAAATATAAAGTCTAAAATAAAAAACTTAATAAGTTATACTTTACAAAAAAAAATTAAATAATAAAGAACTAAATTAATTACTTGTGTGTTGAATGAATTGTTTTAAGGATAGTAATGGACTATATTTAATAGTTATCGAATGTATTGCATCTCGACGAGAAAGTTATTACAAGGAGGAAGTATGGGGCACTTGTGGATGAATATTGGGAGGCGAGATGGCCCCAATCTGTGCAATTGGAAAAAGCGTGTGCCTTGAATCCCGATTTTGGCATGAGTCGGCGGCTCATGATAGGCTGCTGTAGGCTGTAAGTGAGGCCATTTGAGAGGAGCTATTTTGGGAGGCCGTTAAGGGCATTCTGGCGGGGCGGTCCACGATAGCCAGCGGGCAGCGGCCGCTAGAGCAGTGCGGCGGGGCGTTCGAGGAGAAGTGGGAGTGTTTTTAGGCGGTTTAAGTGGTTTTTAGCCTATAAATATCCGCTTCCATGGTTTTTGAGTCTTTAACACCTAAAATCGTTGTATAGACTATTAAATAGAGTTAGAGGTTCTGAGCCAACAGTCTTGTTATTTTTATTAGGGATAGTGTAGTGGAGTTGTATTGGTATATTTTTCTATTCTTAGGAGTTACGAGAGAGTTGTGCATTCTTGGTCGGAATCAGGAATAGTGTGATAATTACATTGTTCATCGGTGTAGTGATCCCGAGAGCTTCAAGTTAGCTAAATGAAGTCGTAATCATTCCTCGAATTTATAGTGAAATGCATTTATGCTTAGCTCTACGCTGTGGATTATTCACCTTGGCATTATTAGGGAATCGCGTTAAGATATTTCTCTTTTATTTTCAATACTTTACTTAATTCTTGTCTTGAATTCTTCATTATAGCAAATTCGTTTATTGATTTACAACTTACGCTTATGTCGCTCCGGGACCTTGGTAGGAGAAAGCTCAATTCTTGGTCGAGACAGCACTGATATCTTGCGAAGGTATCGATGATGATCTACATTTGAAATTGAATCTGAGATCGCGGCCAGCGGTGTGTTTTGTGATTACTATGCGTGCCATGGCTTGTAGGTTGCGATCTCAGGCCGAGGGAGTTATTCTCGCTGACCCGACAAGTTTTGCAAGATCTAAACGTCGGACTATATATGCGGGTCTTGAAAATATTTACTTGTTTGTGTGATGATATGATGCGGGAGGCTTTCGGATATGCATCAACATAAACTGAGTAGGGGACAACCTAACAGCTATTCAAAACAACAATATAGACAAGAGGATTGTTCAACTTAGTCGGATCTGAATAATACAAATCGGTCGATCGACCACGAAGACGAAGACTCAAACTAGTTTATTTTTTTATTGTAATTTTTTCTTTTTTATGGACATTGTTTTGGTATTATTAATTGTATATTACTTAGATTATGTTATTAGTTGTGATATAACTGAGGTATGTCTCGTTGACTATTTGTATATGTTTTTAAATATTACACAGAATCCTCGTACTTGCTATTTTGCAAGCCGATGTTTAAATAAATAAAATTAGATTTTGTTATTTACATTTACAAACTTCATCCAAATTATTTCGTCAGTAATTACACTCTTACTTTTAATACATGGCTTGACCCGAAACTTATACTATTCATTATTCCTTATAATTGTATTTATTATGCAAATTAGAATTAGAAAATTCTTGTGTGGTTGTATAAATTCTTAATTTTTTATGTATATATTATGTAAATTAAAATTTATTATTATCATCATAAATTTGGGGTCTCGCTTGCGTCTATTGAAGAAGCTATCGTATCTGACATGGTGTATCATGTTACCCACACGATGGTGTATCATGTTGCCCATACGATACTCACTATGGGCATAATTCGAAAATTGTCCCCTAATTTTACTGTTTGGGTGTGCTTTTAGTGGCACTCACTAAGAAGTTGTTCTTTGAAAAAACTTTGGAAGTCATCTTATTGCATGGTCAATATTATTGGACCATGAAACTTAATACTCCGAGGTTGATGGTGTACAGCAATAAAGATGGTATAGCCGTTTGAGGACAAAGGGTCCCATAATAGTAATCCCACCTTTCTTCATTTCGAAAATTTTCTCAAATAGGATTTGAAATTAATGAAAGAAGCATCAAAAGCAACGCTGCTGTGATTAACCTTTGACTTCATTCATTCTCCCTATTACTAACTCAGTCACTCTTTTTTATTGAGTTTTTTTACATCTTTGTTTTTCTTTATCATCCATAAAGATACACTTTACACCCAGTTTCAATAAATTATAAAAAATTAATTACGATAAGGTGAAATACAGACATCATCGATTATCCTTCGATGCTCACAATTAAAACGTAAAGAGTTCACTTAAAATAATTAAATTTCCACAAGATATCAAGACCGATACCTAAACTTTGATTTCCAATCTATTAATACATTTAACATTAGACTATGTTCATACTAGCTATATTTTCATTTCTTGAAACTACAAAAGTGGTCTCTCTATTCAACTCTTTCTCATTGTCTCTTGTTTCCAACACTCTCATATTCTTTCTTCCTCCTCTCCTTTTTTCTACTTTTTTTTCCCTATCTTATCCAAGAAGTCCCTATTCCAACTTTAACTCAAAAAACATTGTGCCTTGTGGACTATATTACAACCTAGGTTTTTTTGAATTCTAAACAAGTCACTGTTGAAGCTGAAGTTTTATAAAATGAGTATTTCAAAGTTCATCAAATGTGTGACTGTTGGAGATGGAGCTGTTGGCAAAACTTGCATGCTCATTTGCTACACTAGTAACAAGTTTCCAACTGTAAGATTTTCCCATAGAGCAATATGCTCTTGTATTTCTTGTTTTATACTACTATGGTTCTTTTAATGAGTAGTTCTAGCTTATTTCCCCACAATGTTTCTTGAATATGGAGTATTCTTCTTAGGAGATTTCTTGGTAATTCATCAGTTTTTACAATCGTTGACTAGTTATTTTTATGTCAAAATAATGCACTCTCCTAACTTTCAAGTGTTATGAAAAATTAAATATTGAATATGATATAAAGTACTCTTCTATCAAAGTTTAGATGGTCTTCTTTGGCTATTCATCAAATATATAAAGTTGATTGGATATATCATAAGTGTAAATGATCTCCTTCATTTAAATCATGTATGAGTTTCCTTAGTGTAAGACAAACGATCACATTAATATAAAGTTGACAAATTTGTAATATTATACTCCCTTCATCCCTAAAAGATTGCTCCTAAATAGACTTCCGTCTAACTAGGGTAAGGGGTCGGATAGCGCACAGTTTTTGCTTATCCATGTGATAACAAGGACTCAAGAAGGTTGTTTTCGAATAGACCCAATAAGAAGTGCTAATACTATCTACTGATTTAAGATAGTGTAATGAGTCTTTTTGATTTAAGATAGTGTAATGAGTCATTTTGATTTATTATATTATATGGAAGAGTCAGATTAAGATAACACAAAATATTTGACTCCGTATAAAATTTATCTTTCAAATGGACTGATGATAATTTTATGTTTTTTGTCTGTCAGGATTATATTCCTACCGTGTTTGATAATTTCAGTGCTAATGTGGCTGTTGATGGAAGCATTGTCAACTTGGGACTTTGGGATACTGCTGGTATAACTATACCAAACTTGCTATTTTTACAAGCTAATATGATGTTGCTTAAATTTAATTCAAGATTCATTAAAGCTATACAACTTTTAGTTTTTGATTAGTTGCTAATAAATTTTTTTTTTTTTTTGTCTAATTAAAAGGTCAAGAAGATTATAGCAGATTGAGGCCACTAAGTTACAGGGGTGCTGATGTTTTTGTATTGGCTTTCTCTTTAATTAGTAGAGCTAGCTATGAAAATGTGTTCAAGAAGGTAATCTCCATTGTCTAGTGCTACTTTCTATGTGTGCCATGATGTTCTTCTTTGACACTTGTGTTTTTCAACAACATTCACTGTTAATTTTCAAAGTTTATTCCTGTGTTAATCACACTAGAATTAAGGAGAAATAGGCACTTTAAGGGAAGGAGGGGGAAGCAATATAGACAATGTATATGTGTCAACAGTCGAAGCACGAAAAATGAATTTCCCCTTAGCTTCATCAATGATTGAATTTCTTTATTTCGATTCATCAAGTTGTTTACCATAGTATATATATAGTCGAACGTCTCTTTTTATCATGAATACAATGATTGCATATTACTTTCATCAAGGTGCCTTTTTCTACAATATAAACAAATTGTCATAGAAATATTTGAGAGGTCTATTCTTTTTGTTATCAAATCATATCCTAGCATTCTATTCCAACTTCATTCAGTGGATGCCAGAGCTTCGTCGGTTTGCTCCCAATGTGCCAATTGTACTCGTTGGAACAAAGCAAGGTATGCAAAACACAGGTTTACTATAAATTGGTAAACAAAATTCTTATCCTGGATTGGTGTAGTTGATTGATCTTGTCTCCCAACTCATCGAGACTTGCTATACTCTCTGATTCTACTGCATTTCAGATTTTCGAGATGACAGAGGATATTTTTCTGATCATTTGGGATCTAATGTCGTAACATCTGCCCAGGTAGACTTCGTTATTCCATCACTCAAATTCATCACCATATGGTATTATGGTTTATATAATCAGTCAACTAATTCAATGCTGGATTTAACATGAAGGGCGAGGAGCTTAGGAAGCAAATTGGTGCCGTGGCATATATAGAGTGCAGCTCAAAGACACAGCAGGTACTTGTTTTTTTCAATCAAGAAGCTGCTTCAAGATCATGCATCAACTTCACTCTAGTAACATATCAGTCTATTGTTGAACATACCAGAATGTGAAGGCTGTCTTTGATACAGCTATCAAAACTGTGATTCAACCTCCGCGGAGGAAAGAAATGCCTATGAGGAAAAGGCGTAGAAGCACTGGTTGCTCAATTGTGTAAGTAAATTGAATGAATGCCATTATTTGAAGTTTAGGCAATAGATATAACCTTATTCGAAATGTAGGCTTCAAAATTCGATATAACGAGGATATGGATTATAAATTTATAACCTCATGGCTTATCACTAAACAGCATCCGCGTTTCCCTCAACAGAAGAGGGATTGTTTGTGCAGGTTGTGCTGCATAACAAGTGCATATTCCAGTTGCATCGCCCTTCAATAAACGATAATGTAGGTGTTTCTACTAATGCTTTGGGATTCAAGGAGGATGGTTGGTTCAAGAAAATGAGTTAAACTTGCAATATGACAAAAATGTGTATGATTTTGTAGTTCATATTTTAGCAACAGGGAAGTTTGAGTGGTCATAATTATGTATTGTATATCTATTCTTTTGGTATACTTTGGGAGTGAATCATTCATTCCTTCTGTTAACCATGTATCATGTGGCTCTAGTGTTTGAAATTTCATGTTTGATTTCATTTCAAGTGACAATTTGATAATCTACTTATCAAATTGTTTGTCAATGTAGTATAATATTCAAAGTTTCACTTATTAAATTTTTAATTCTGGTTGGTGGACGATGATCCGGTATCAGAAGCGGATCGGACCGTTAATCGAAACGGATCGGACCGGTGACCAGAGCCGGATCCGATGGTTAATATAAAAAAACTAAAACCTGTTTATCGAGATGGATAACTCGGATCTTATCGAATCCAGGATGGGCCAAGCAGGGGCCAGTTCGGATTGGCCAAAGCAGGACCGGTTTGGACCGGATCAGTCTGTTAATCCTTGACAGCGGTTTGGTCAGTTCAGTGGACGAAACGAGAACCGGTCGGTTTAGGATCCACGATGGCTTTCAGTAACAACCTTTAGAGTTTAACATATATATTAAGCATATTAAAGAAGTACAAAAAATAAAATTATAAATCATAAGAGTTAAAGTTAATTGTTTGTTAACTGTCACAGGCCATGCAATATCCTCAACCTAAATATAAAATAATTACTCGTTGTATATTCATAATACAAATGTAATTAATTTACCAATTCATTCCAACTTGCCCAGCTTTAATCTACGAGAAAAAGAATAAAAGTCTAAAAGTATATACCGAGCTTATCTCATATTAATTATATTATTCAAGATTCAGTGTATGACCCTTTATATTTATTTACATTTATGATGAAGTATTTTCATTTTTTTAGGAGAACATCAAATATTAATTTTTTTGAATTTATTGGCCAAATAATGTCGGTGTATAGGATATATAAATAAATTAAATAGCATTACAAATTAACTCGATGCCCTAATAACATACATAGTATTCTCAATCAAATTAAAAAGAAATTTGGTTAGATAAATTGATAGTTTTTAACTCAGTTATGAAGACAATGTTTGTTATCACAAACAAAAATCAACATATCTTTTTCTATGTATAATAAAATATTCTTCTACTAAATTTATGTATTTTCTTTCATATATAAGAAAAAATTATTCAATATCTTAGCGATAATATAAAAAGTAAAAATTTAACTTTTAATTGATATTGAGACTCCACTATCTTTAATTTTAAATTTTATATTGAATAATCAAAATATCGACATATTTCTTTATGTGCATACTAAAGAAATGATCAAAAGAAAAACATAATATATATAAAGATGTAATTATTCAAATAATTTGTTTATATTGAAATAAGAAAATCAAATAAGTATTATTGCCATTTTCATCTTACTCGAAGCAACTCTTCTTGTTAATCTCAATTTTATGTTATATGAAGAATTTTATTATTCAAATTAATTAATGAGAGATCAAATATAATTAGTTTCGTGTTCTATAATCGAAGAAGCACCGTATCTGACTGTAATTCATAAGGAATCTGGGAAGAATAAAATGCTTGAAACATATTTATTAAGGTATTTATTATGTTGATTTAGTAATTTTGGGAATCTTGTCCGATAATAATATTTAACTAAAAAGAAAACATGTAATCTAACCTAAAAGCGTGTATACATGTACTAATTTCGTTAGATTCTCCTCTTTACCTTTATTTTTGATCATGTCATCGATTTTGAAACTTGTAAGGTTGGTTCATAACCTTACTTTGTGAGGTCACATATTAAAGATCTCACAGATTGCATTTAAAGTGAATTGTGGATTCGTGAATAAGGAATACTAAATTATATTATTGTTGAAGAAATAATGAGCATTATTGTTTTTATCTGAATAATGAGATGTTATAATATATTGATAATGAAGAGTGAGAGTTATTATGTGTAACTTCTAAAATTTAAAATAATGAGTCATAATGTCCAATAGACCTTTTAACTTATGATTTAAAGAAAATACTAAATGAATTTAATTTGCATTCATTATCTTAAACACTAATGTAACCTAAACTTTATTTACACTAAAATTTAATGAATTTAATTTTCATTCTTTTTTACTTATGATTTTATAATTACTTAATTCAAAATAATTAAAAAGTATTTTAAATACTTATTTAAAATATATTAGTTTTAAGTATAAGTTGGCCTGGCACTTTTTGTATTTATTTTGAATATTATTATATTATACTTGTAGTTATAATATTTCTTTTCTTTAAGATATATTAAATTAAGTATACATTATAATAAAAATATTAAAAATTAGCACTAACTACATGGTTTGCTTCAAATATTTCATTATAATCCAACCATGTCGTATTTTATTTTAATAGTATTGTATTACTTATTTAGTGTTTATAATACAACGAAATATAATTGTATATAAGCAGACGTAAAAGTTTTAATATATAAACTCATAATATTTTTTATTCGAATGGTGCAAGTTGTCCTTCTATATTATAGTGTAACAAATATAAATTATTTATTGTAGTAATGATTTTAACTTAATATATCTTGAAAACTATTTGTACCTTAATATCATGTAATTATAAGAATTAGTGGAGGGTATTATAATCTTCACAAAAAATGGAAGAAACACTTCTTGATTCATACTTTTAGAAGGTATATAGATATAGATAGATTGTTGGGTGTTCTTTATTACTACATTCATCCCAAAAAGATCGTACGATGTAAAATTTCAATAGTCAAAATTAATAAACTATAAACCCTAATTAACACTCGTAACTTTTATTACTCCCTCCATCCCATAATTGAAGGGAGTTTTTGCCATTTTGGGAAATTCCAAAATACATTCCCATTTTGACTAAATGTGAGAATAGAAATGGAGGAAAATTTAAGTTGTTAAGGAGAAATTTGAAATTTTCTTAATTTGTGTGTTTTTTTTTTTACTCAAGCGATATGAATTGCATTAAACAAGCATGTCGGACAACAAAGGTTCATATAAAAGTAGTCTTAAAAATCATGAAAAAAGGCTACATTTAGACAACTTGGATAGAAGCCAATACGCTCCTCGTATCCACGTGAATTGTTCACTGTCTGCGCTATAGTATGAGCCACATTGTTGAGCGCTCGCTTGACAAAATGGAATGTTACCTCCATATATCTTGTCAGAGTAGACAACATGAAGCCAACTATCACTTGGAGTCTCAAATGGGCTTGCGTGTTCCCCTTTAAGAATATGAACCAAAGTCTTTGAGTCACTCTCGAGGTCCACATACGACATAGCTTCAGGCCAGTTGGAAAGTCAAGGTTGGCGCTAGATTTCTTTGGCTTCGTTATATCGTTATTATCTTTTTCTATCTACACACTATTTACTTATTGTCAATTTATATCGACTGTTGTGCTAGAAATTGATTATAGGTTCGATTGACATACAATCATACTGGTATTGAATTGTTTTAAGATTTAAGTTATGATTGAGGAATAGTCTATTAAACTGTTAATTTGGTTAATCTTGCTATACTGTTCAACAGCTTAAAAATCAGAAAATGTTTCAGCATACCTTATCTAATTAGCTTCCCCCCTCTTGAATTTGCATATAGTCTAACAAGATGTAGTCCCTCCCTTAAGGCGTAAGGTTCCGTTAGCAATGGACTAGTCACTTTTGCCCAAAAGCGTCGATGGCCCATTTACACGCACCCTCAAGGTCTACAAATGACCTGTAGTACCGATTAAAGACTCCTTTTGCCATCGTCCATCACAGTTACATTTTAAAGAATTAACATCGCGGAAACGCCGCCGAGGGTCGAGGACTCGATCCCTTAATTTCCGACAAGCGTCACGCTTCGGGCGCCTTGTTCAGTGAAGGTTACTGCTTTGCGACTTCTTTGCTTTAACTGGTACTCTCGGCCTTGCTAAAATCCTCCGCGCTAGCTGGCGACCATTTCTGCTTGATCTACATCGGCACCTGCCACCTTGTTTGAACACCCGAACATTTCTTCCTTTTCCCGAATGGAGCGAGCATACATGTTATATTTCCCAGTGCCTTACATGGTACGCCTCATTTGCTTTGATAACATTATCCACCGCTCCACTTGGCGATTGTCGCTTGAGATACTCCAGAGTGTGGTCATAAGGATCGAGGGTGGCGTACTATGACTTGCAAATGAAGCAGATGATGTTGAGGAGCGAATGTTGGGAATGTTTGACTTTGTTTAATGAGAACACACAAGTGATATCAACCATAACTCTTTTTATCAACTAACTTTGTGTTCCAGGAAGGATGAAGGCACTTCCACAGAACAATTTGCTAGGAAGCGGTCTGAGCTTCCCATACTTCCCCCAGTACTCGGCTCCTCGAGTTGGTATTCTTTCCCCCCCAAGCTTTACCTCTTGGTTCACGCTTCCCTTTAATCTTACAAGTTTATACCCCGAGCAAGTGATATAATTACCACACGCGCATGAATCACAATCTATCAAGCCATAGACTCGCTGGCAGCCTATCACGTCGAGCGTCGTTCTCCTGATGCTGTCAGCATCTTCCTTGATCCACTTACCGTTACATGGTGTGAAACACACGAGACCTCACTCTACCCCCCTCGAAAATCCTTGGATTCTGTTGGTACCCATTGCATTTGTGTCCACATATTTATGCTCTTGCATCCCAATTTCGCCATCAAAGCCCCTTAAGCAAACTCTTCTACCCTCAAGTAGACTCCTCCACCCGAAGGAAGGATTTGCTCCCAACTTAGCATGAATAAAAGATGAGCGGCGAAAATACCTCCCTTAAGGAGTTTGGAGAAAAGGGACGCCTGCAGAGTAGCAATCCTCCACCCCTGTTTCGCTAGCATAGCAAGATTGGAGCACTCCAGATCCCTGAAACCCAAACCTCCCTCTAACTTCTCTTAACACAAAGTATCCCAAGATTTTCAATGTTTCTTAATTTGTGTGCAAAGTCAAATGAGACTTGAATTATGGGATGAAAGAAGTAATACATTAACATTTCTTGATGCCTTTGAAGAGGCTCCGGCCTAAACCGGGTACAAAATTATTAATCCTTAACTATCTATACGTACTTTGAAAGGGTAGTGAAGCTACTCATCTCATTTCGATCTTCATACATTCTCGATTTTAAGACCAATCATACAATTTCACAACATAAGTGAATTATTCCAATACTGCACTTTCTATGATAATTGTTTCAACACTTTCAAATGGCCATCAAAATTTGCAAGTAAAAGGCTATGGTACAATGCAATGTTACAAGTAACAATTAATAAGAAACTTCTGAAGTTTCCTGAGCAGAGGTGGTTATCATCAACTCAATGCCTGAAGTGCCTAACATCAGTGAAAACAAGCGATACACCGTACTTGTTGCAGCAGTCTACGGCGTCCCCATCTCTGATACTGCCCCCTGGTTCAGCAATCACACCGACTCCACTTTCACACGCCTCTTCGACAGCATCCTTCCAGGCTGTGTAAACGCGATCAGAAAAGAGTTTCAAAAAATGTATTTCAACTAATGTCAATATCAACATAAAAAATATGAACCAATTACATATCTACTTGTAACTAGCTCCCCGTCGCCATGACTTTTGTGATTAGCTTAGTTCTCCAAGTTTCGACAATTTCTTTCAGGAATACGAATATGAAAGTATTTTCAGGTGTTGGATGGATACCTCTTTCTCATTCTCTTTAGTTTGGATGGGGATAGGATATATATCATTTACTATTGTAGAAACAGTATTCCATACAATTTAAGAGGTAATTACACAGATGGAAAAATCTGCTAGCCAAGCTGCTTGCTTTAAGCTATAAAAGCTTCCTCAAGGCTATTCTTAAACTCTCCAAACGATTTGGCTGTCCACTTCCCATACCTAACATGCAGTTAATTACAAACAGGTGTAATGATTATCAAAGATAAGCAATTCTGAAATATCCCAACCAAGTTTATAACAACCCATCTTTTGCACCTTGAAATTTGAGTACAACCTTAATATAGACTGCTTTTTAACATGCTTCGCACAATAATACAGTATGGCCGCTCAGCCAGCTCATTGTCTTGAGGAGTTCTCTCGGACATAACTTTAAACAGGATCTCTTCTGGTGTGAGATCATCAGAATCCTGAGCTAACCAACCTCCTCCAACTTGTCTGAGGGAGAGCTTACCAACATTGTTTTTACTTGCCTCAAGGATTCGCAATGTTTTGGACTTCCCGCGTAGAACTTCAAGGCCCTTTTCTGTGTACTTGGGTGCAACAACAGCAATCTCATGAAGACATCGAGGTTTATCAAATGGGACTTCTAAATTCTCAGATATCCGAGGCAAGAGTTAGCAGAAAAAAAACACATGTAAGCTTTGCAGCAGGCATTTTTAACAGTAACCTACCTTGAATAAAAGATGCCACACCCTTCTCTCTAATTTAGTTGATCATCTTGTTTCATTGTAATTGATCGTTTACTTTGGAATTGAATAAGTTCTCTTTTGTCTCCTAATATTCTTATTTTCATTGGTTAATATTTCTCTCCTTGAAAATAGTAAAACCAATTATTATCTTAATGAAGTATTTTTGAGCTCAATGATGATCAAATTAAAATCAGCGGAGGGAGTATAACTATTATATGTGTACATGCAGAAAGTTACAATAATGTCAAAAGCATCTCAGCACCTCATCAGCAACATTGGCTTACTATACACAAAGAAACTCACTGGATCTGCTTTCACAGCTAATCTATATGCTTCAATAATGTTCTCCCTGACTACCCCACAAGAGTTGTATGTTTCACACTTCACACATATCGGCTTGCTGAATTAGCGAACCCCACAATTCAAAATCAGCATGTCGGACATTATCGATATTATACTACTAAGAAAATTAAAGCCAAAAGAAAAAATATATTGTCAGGAACTGTAGTTTGATGATTATTATATAACATATCTTTCTCAGGTTGGAAAAAGAGAGAATTTGATAGAGACCACATCGACAGGTATCAGCCAATGAACGAAATACCTTTCCATGGTGTTGGACTGCAGTTGCAATACCACCAGCATTGAACTCAGCAAGAGACTTATCAACATAGAATGCAGCCTTCTGATGAGGATTTTCACCATAACGAAGTGAACTTTTGATTGAGAGAGGTACTGTCAAGCTGGGAGGGAACTTGTCTTCAACATACCACAATGAAAAGAAGGAGAACCATCTTAGTACAAAACTGAGTAGTTTAGTCCTTTAGAGTTATTTATTGTATATACCAGTTTTTTTCCTTCCAATTTCATCCCGCCCAGACCCTACAAGTTTACTACCCCTTCCCCAACATTGTGATTTCTGTTTGTTACAAATCAAAAACTAATAATGAGTTCATAGAATAAAATCAAGAAATGCAAGAGGTAGTACCTCCCCCAGATTGTTTCCACAGCCACTCTGAAACAGCAGAGTCATATGAAGCAACATGTTGAAAAGCCTTCCATGCGAGCTTTCTTCTGAAAAGCGGGTCATCCTGCTTTCCCTTAAGATAATCTAAGAGTGCTGGATAATCTTCAGTGTCTACCACAATCAAGACATCTTTGTGATTCTGAAACAAAAAAATCTACAAATTTATTGAAATTCGAGAATATTATACAAGTCTTATATTCATCAGTAGGGCTGAGATTGAAAGTCGGTTCAGGAATTATGTATCAGGTAAGAGAGTGGCACAACAAGCATGCACAGCGATAATTTGGTATAGATGAAAAAGGGAAATGCCTTTCTGTTACTATATAGTCCATCCAATATGACAATTACAATAGATGAAGCAAAACACATATCATAGTAGCAATTCTAAGAATTACAATCCATTCCTTTAGATGTTCAGGCACATCAGTTTGCATATAATTTATATTCACAGTTTGAAAATGAGTAAGTTTGACTTAGATTTGCTAATATCAGTAAAGATATTGAAGTGTGCAGCTTCCTCACGGTCTAGAGTTCCAACTTATACAACCTTTAGTTGAGTGCGAAAATATTGGTCGATTAGTTATTGAATTCAAGTTCGGAAAGAAACCTTTGCAGCAGCTCTAATCATTGCAGGTCCACCAATATCAATGTTCTCAATTCCATCATCAAAAGAAATGCCACTTGAAGATGAGACCTTACTGTAAAATGGATACAAGTTTACCACTACAACATCAAAGGTTCCTGAAACGAAAGCACCATTCTTCTAAGATGAAAACATCAAGATTCAAGACAACTTCTCACCCATGATATGATTATTCAAATGTAAAAAAAAGTTGTCTCAAGGATTTTTATTGTAAATGGTATACAATAGTCATAAACATTACAAAAGGCGAAATCACTTGAACCATGATCATTATATCCTATTTGTTCAATCCTAAAGATCAATGGTCAAGCATCCAATTAGGCAATACGACATGACATGATAACAGGTAAAGTATCCCTGGGATCTTTGAATATGAAAGGAGAACCCAGAATGAAAAATTTACAGACCTATTCCATGTTTATCAAGGGCTTCCATGTGATGATCCTGATCCCTTCTGGCAAGAATGCCCCCATGTATGTTGGGATGCAAGGTCTTTACACGACCATCAAGCTGCACGGAATCAAGAACTAAAGTATAAAATAACCTATATAGGAATTACATAATCTAAGCCTAGAAGGCGTAGGTATTACAGAATAAAATTATGACAATTATTAGATAACACAATGATGATGAGAATAATAAGGAAAACCACAACACAAGCAGAAACTCAAGAGCAAGGATGAGGAGGTGTGACATGTTAACAAATAAGAATTTGGCATATGGACAAAGAACCAATGGAAGGGGTAGTTAAATGCACTAACCATCTCAGGAAAATGTGTAAGCTCTTCAACTTTAGTGACCGACACCCCTGAATTAGACAAAGTAGATGCAGTTCCTCCAGTGGAAACGATAGTGTATCTGACAATTCATTTAATTTTAGATATATAAAGTGCAAAGTTCCATACAAGTGTAAAGCAGGATGTCAAGTAAATTAGCTTAAAGAAATCAGCAACATAAGCTTACGGTACTAGAAAGAACAAGTAAATAAGCTTAAACAATATCAGCTCTCACAAGATAATAAATTTAAAATAAAAACGAACTAACCAAACCAAGATAAATAAAATATGAATAAAATGACTTAAAGTTACCCTAGATCCTGTAATCCTTTTCCGAGCAAATCCAAATCTTTCTTGTCTGAAAGTGATATCAATGCCTGTTTCTTGCCTAGAATGAATATAAACATATCAACAAAAGTTTCACTCAAAAAAGATAGCAACGAATTCCCTAAACATACACAACACCTTAGTAAACTGGCAAATACACCATTATAATGAAAAAATTTGAATTTAACTACAGAAACTCATACGTTACATAATTTTTTGGTACCCATATTAACAAATTATGGTTGTTTTCAATTTACATGTTGATTCCAACTAGCAGATGAATAATTGAATACAGTATAGCCAATTCAAATAAAATTAATGATTTTTTAAAACAATCCCCACCACACGAAACACTTTACTGTCTCACACTCCAATTTAACTTGCACTTACTAAGTGAACTTAAATAGACACATAAAAAGAACCAAAGTTTATAGAGATAACTATATACCAGAAACAGAAAACTTCGAGTCAGGTGTGGCGGTGGTGAGTGCTTCAGCCATTGCTTTGACTTGTGAATGGGAATACAACCGGCAATACCTCGCAGAGAACTAACCCAATAATCAAATTTACAATCCAACCTAAATAAATAAAAGACAAAACGCAATTTTTTTCTCAAAATATTCTGCCAACTCGGACCCTTGGCCTCGTCATTGTAAGTAATACCTAGGCCTGTAAAAGAATGTGAAAGCTCCATGCTGCTTGAAAAGTTCGATTCGAGGTTCGATGCAGTTCAAGCCGAGCTCGAACCTCATTTTTAGGCTCCACCAAATTCTAGCCGAAGGCTAGATTCAACTCGAATTATATACATTTGTAATTGTTTTCAATTTTTTTCTTATGTTATCATGAAAATTCGAATTTTCGTTCTAACCTTCAAATTTTTCTAACCAAATCAAACTTCGAATATTTTCGGTTCGCTCAAACTCGAGCCAAACCGGACTTTCGAATTATTATATTCGAACTGAGCCAAACGCTGATGAAATCTAATATAGCAAATTTATCAATGTATTATGAACAAGTACCAAATGCTTAAAAGGGCAGTCAGCAAATTGGTTGAGACATCGAATAGCGGGGCATAAACTTCGAAAGCTCGCAGCTTTGACAACAGCAACTGTATTATTCGAGCTGGCTATAGATAACATCTCAGCAAAGTACACCACTTCAGTGAATTAGTGATGCCTCAAACCTACTACATTAAAAACTAATCAACAAAAAGGTCTAATCTTTAACCTATACAACACTAACTTTATACAATAATCAAACAAATATTGCTCCAAAAATCAAACCAAATTTCCTTGATACCTTGAAACACCAACTTATTTAAAGTGGAGTAGTCATAACTCAAAGCTACTATCAACATACAAAACTAATCAACAAAAAGGTATAATCCTTAACATATACAACACTAACTTCATACAATAATCAACAAAAAATTGCTCCAAGAATCAAACCAAATTTGCTAAATATTTTGAAACATCAACTTATTTAAAGTGTAGTAGTGATAACTCGAAGCTACTATCAAAATACAAAACTAATCAACAAAAAGGTCTAATCTTTAACATATACAACACTAACTTTACACAATAATCAAACAAAAATTGCTCCAAGAATTAAACCAAATTTGCCCAATAGTTTGTGTATGAGCTTACTATCTTTATTACTAACTTCATCACAAAAAGATTGTCTAGTTTAATTTTAAATGATCCAAATTAACAAAGTTTTAGCTTTAATGAGTACAAATAACTATAGTAAAGTTCAAATTTTTCACCAAATAATAATGTAATAAAAATATTTGAGTTCAAAATTTATTAAGTTGTACATCAAAATTCGAAATTGGGCAATTTTTTTATGATATAGGGAGTTTAATTCATCCAAAAAATCGAAAAAAATCGTACCTCAATTAAAATTAACTGAAAAAATGAATAATTTGAAAAGAAAAAAGTATAGACGATAATATATGTAGCTTTGGACAGTTGATAGATTCTGTCTTAAACTTGGATTAAAGTCAACATTAGAGAAAAGAAAAAAAAAACTTGGATTAAAGTAGGGTTGTACTTTGGAGTCCAAAACCGAAAACGTCACCATTCCACTCCATAACAAACAGAATGTAATTGCACCAAAAAATCAAACATATTTGCATGAATTAATTAAAAAATACTTACAATTTTGAAAATTTGGAGTTATAACTTATAAGTGATAACAAAGAGTAACAAATAAGAGCAGGGGGAGGGGGGAGGCGGAAGAACAGGGAGGACCGGGGGAGGGGAGGCTGAAAACGCAAAGAAAAAGAAACCTGAAGGGTTTGTTTTCAGTTTTATATAACCTACCATTTCTGGTTTCGGGTTTCGGGGCCAGGGCGGATTAATTTTGGGTGGATTAATGAGCGAGCATCGCTACTTTGGACCCGAGTTTGAAAGCCCACTCGAGTGTTCGTATCTTTAGAGTTCTCGGTAAATCGATGGAGTTTCGTTATCTTGGGGCCAGGCGCATTTAAACCGAGGCTTGACCCTTGACTTGATTAGGGTCCCAAATATCCGGAATCGGTTTGAAGTAAGCAGGCTTTGATGTATACTCGACTCGGGAATTGAGCGAGAATCCGGACCAGAATCAACTTCGAAAATAGACTAAAGCGAGGCAATCGACCCAAAATCGACTCTAAACGGCTTTGACTTTATGAAATGTAAATAAGTAAAATATTTAATTTAAATAAATGAATCGAGATTCTTTAGTCCGGTTTGATATACTGTTTGATTAAAGACTGATTCGAATCGAATGAAGCATCGATTCCATTTAAGGCAAAGGTCGTGAGCCGGGTTGCGTTAATTCGATCCGGGTCCCGGTAACCCGGCTCGCGAAGCAGTACTAGATTCGTACAAATATTAGTATTAATTAAATTCGAAACATGGTATCTTTTTAGGGATGGAGAGAATGTTTCATTTATAAATGATATTTATTACTAATTTATTTAACATGAAGGTTTGATTCTTGGCCAAAAATATATTTGAATACTAGCTTTTTTATTTAAAATATTCTAATAATAATAATATTTATTCAGTTATTCTAATTTATTGTTCTAATTGAGTGTCTAACCACTACACAAAACTCATATTCCTTCCATTTTTTTACTTTTTGTTTTAGAGTTTAGCACAATAATTAAGAAATGTTGCCTTTTTAATGTACCATCATTTATAAAAGAGTGTAACATTAAAAACACACCGAATTCCCATGTAATATTCAAAGTAAGAAAGAAAAAAATGTGGCATACACATTAAATCTCTAGGGATATACTGTAATAGGAAAAGAATTAGGCCCACAATCTTTAGACTTTACACACTTTAAATGTAAGCAGAAGCAGCGTATTAGCGTCGGATTGGTGGTTTTAAAGTGGAGATTCTAATCCCCAACAGTTATGATAAAAGCAGGGGTATGTTTATTGGAAATATGAGATAATCGATCTCATAAAAGTATTAATTGTTTGATCGAATTAATGACTTTAAGACTTATCGTCGACATTAGGGATTCTGATATGGAGCTTGCTTTTAGAGATCGCTAAATGATTTATATTATCTGATTGTAATAAAACTTTAATATTTGTTTAATATATTATTCTTTCATCGATCTGTCCTAAAGTCGCTTCTGAAGCGATGGCTTGAAAGTAAATAGTAAATTCGAGTATAAAGTAAAGCAAGAAGGAACATTAGGACATGAATCGAACCGTAGGGACTTCTGTGAACAAAGAGAGGGAGGAGAAGGTTCATGACCTTACTCGCTGACTTAGTCGCTGGCGGATCGTGGGAGAAATGGAGGGAGATTTAGGAACCCACTCTATTTTATGAGGGGATTATCTTTAAGAGGGTTTACAGAATGTTATATATCGCTCCTTGGGATAGACATCGTGGAATATTCGCGCGCCTACATATAAAGGGAGACTTGGTTAATGTGTAAAAGATTAATCTTCGCTTTTTATTTTGCAAGAAATAAAAAACTCTCTTTTAATCCTCCTCCAAAATGAAGCTGAGCCCATTCACGGAAAGAATTGTTTCTGTGAATGCTTTTATTCTAGTTTAGAACTTTTAATGGATTCTGGTAAAGCGTGCGAATGGTTAAATTGATACTTGCTAGTGTGGACTATCTTGAGATACTCTTATTTGATATTGTGAAGCGATTTAATTCCATTGCCCTCTGTAATCGACTAAAGGTCACAATCTTTGTAGTTAAATTTGATTTATTATTTTTTATGCGATCCGTAGTATCGTGCGATTAGAGTATCCAATAAGTTTAGAACTATTGTTATACATTAAAACACCAACCCGGTGGCCTCGGGAGAAACGAGCTATGATTCTGATTATGTAAATAATGTGCTTCAAAACTTTTTCTTGAATTTTTAAAGATTTGTTTTGTATGTTTAAAATTAATTTTAAATATGTTTAAATCTATTGATGAATTATGTTAATAAAATAATTAAATTTAACTAAAAAAGTTAATTATTTTGAAATCTATCAATGTGAAAAAAAATTCAAATAATATTCGATTTTTAAGATTTTTTGGATTTTTTGAATTAATTTTTATGTTAGTTTATTAATTGAAAAGAGTAAAATTCATCCAGATTTCTTTCCTAAGCGTGTCAGACCGAGAAAAAATGGTCAAAACTGATAGACTCACATGTCATTAGGCGTGTGATGAGGAGTCATTAGAAGTGATGGCCGATGGCGGCCATGATCAAAGTCAACCCGAGAGTTGACTCGAGGTCAAACCAGTTTGAGCAGAGCGGACGAGTGGCGCGACCCGTGGTGTATCACGTGGCGATTATTCTGTGAGGATGACCTTGGCGATGTTCTGAGGGATGACAGCGGATGACCGTGGCGTCCAACGTGGCATGACCCAGCGTCAGCTACTTTTGCCCGTATGATGATCATGAATTTCTGGCGTTAAGCGATGATAAATTACCCGTACTCGGCGATAGCGTTAGCATGATGTGAGGCGACCTCGATGGTCAAGCGTGTGGTCGACACGTTCCGAATCGGCGTGTAGAAGTAGCGTCCAGAGGCCATGGTCAGCCGAACCCGTTACGTTTGGGCCGTGGGGCGTCATTTGGGCCTTAGTGGGCCGCGTGGCTTGCCAGTCGAGCTTGTTTTTAAATGAATTGATTGAGTTTTTGATTTGATCATTTCCAGTGCTTGATGGATTTTTATGCAGGTTGATTTATTGGACATGATTGAATTGAATTAATTTAATTTCTTGGTGAAAATTATTTTAATCAATTGTTCTTATTATTGATATTGTAATTAATTCTAATTAGATCGATTAAATATTAATTGTTTCTTGGAATCGATTAAAAAGTGATACGATTAAAATTCTAATTTCGATTAGATTTAATTATAAATTTTTTGAATTGGATTTAATTTAGGAGGTGAGACCTATGATTATTATATTAGAGTTTCAAATTATAACATAAATTAATGCGTCATATAAGTGTATAATGAAGTGATTTGGAAATACTAGTTATTATTTAATATTAGATATTAAGCGAACAACATAATTAGATCATTAGTTACTTTACTTAGAAAATTAAATAGTTTATTTGATTATTATTCTTGGCATCGCGATAATATTGTGCCTACTTTAAAACCGTTAAATACTTTATGTATGTTTAGTTTAATATTTGATTATCATATATATATATAGCTTTATAAATACTTACTTAAGATGTACTAGTCTTTGTATTTTAGAAATATACTAAAATCGGGAGATAATTAATAATAATTAGTTATAATTAATTCACTATGAAGTGATCCGTATTAATTGGATAGGCCCGATGGAAAAATTATTTACGAAACTAAATATAGTTTGGAAATATTTCCCACACTAACTATTATATCACGATTTCCAACAACGTGTTATATTTTTCTTATGACTCATGGGTATATTCTTTTAGCTTGTTTGATCGATACACTTGATATATGTTCATAAGAGTCGGATAAAACCATAAACCAAGTCTCACAGCCGAATAAATAAAATGAAGATTAATGCCATACCAAAATATAAAGTGGGATAGGAGTCCAGCTTTTTGTGCATGGACTGTTAGTATGGCCGGGCGTGTTTCATCACGGGATGCCATTCTAATGGAATAGCTGAAGGTTATTTGTTAGAACTTTGAACTTACCTTGTCGTTACGAGATTTCACGCTTTGTATATTTGGTCGATTTAGGTGATTCCGTGCGGCGGCCGTTGGCCTTAAGAGATTGCAGCGCGCCCAATCTAAGATGATGAACTTTTGGTAATCCCAGAGATTATGATGAGTCGTAATTGTGTGATAGTACAACTTTGCTTACATGGCTTAAGTCGGGTGTGATGCGAGTGTTTTCGTCGGTTTATGTTATGTGAGTTCTTGGTATATTTTGTGTGTTTAGTGGGATTATGTCGCTAGTATAGTTATTCTGTTTTAAATTATAGAATATTTTTACTTGACATATGAATTAAGTTGTTCTTTTTTATGTGTGCTTTATGATTCGTTGTTGCTTTTTCGGTCGTTGAAAGATGTCAAAAGCTAAATAACTCGAACTTTGTGAGTTTGAGGATAGTGCTCGTTACAAGCACATTGAGTATGTAAACTTAATGACAGGCCTCGAAGTACTCCCAAGATTGAATCTGTTTGGAGCATGACTTAATTCGATAATGATTAATCGTTAAAATGAAATCAAGTGCCTTATATTTGTTGTCCACTATGGAGCATCATACCGAGATTAAGAATCGAGGATGTCAAATTATGATGGAGATTTATGCTAAATCGAGACTACTCCTTAAGTAAAATGTTGAAAAGATTAAGAGCAAAATGTTGCACACCTTGATAAGCGTGAAGTTTGGAGAGAATCATGTTACGGAATAGTAAGTTGATTGGAGTTACTCGCATTTACTCTGGAGATACCGATCTCTCGAAATTGAGAGCTTAAACATCATCATGATTACTTATCGATAAGGTATCAATTTTCATTGTGCAGATGCGATGAATAAGAAACGAAGGAAGCTTTAAGGCACCGCCCGTGAATGATCTCTAAGGATTAAAGGAGAAGTTACTGGCGTTCCACTTGTAGTTTTGGTTACAAAGCTGAGAGAATAAACAAAGGAAAGTAAACAAATGAATCACAAGGATGGTTAGAGTAACCATTTTGGTCATCACGGTAAATGCAAAATGGGATCTTTCCGTCCCTGGCATGAGGCGTGATTTGATCACGTATACGCACTGAGAGGTATATTCATGTTATGACTTGTGATACTTCGCTTTACGATATATCGATTCTTGTTGACATTTGATGTATTGCCGTATCTAAAGTAATGAGGGCTATCGTTAAATTATTTTAGGACACTTAATAAATTATAAAATTTCTCGGGCAACATTTCGTCACTTGGGTACACACAAAAATTGGTGGAATTTTCAGAATAATTTAAACACCTCAAATCAATTAAAAAACGAATTGGTTTTAATCAAAATATGTTTTAAAATCCCTTTCAATTCATGAAACATAAATCTAAATTCAAAACATCAAAATTAACAATATGATGAATTGAAAAACAATATAAAATATAAATTTAATCATGAATCAATTTTTCATAACATATATTCATGGTCAAGAACATATAATATGAAATTGACATAAATTGTGTTTATAACAAATTATATATATAAAAATTATGTGAAAATATAACAAAGCTGGCTCGTGATACCCACTTTGGAATTATACAGCGAAACTTTGTTCATAATAAAAATATATAACAAATGCAACCAGAAACAAATAAGTGTATAAAAACGAAAACGACATATTCACACAAATATATAAATTACGTATGAATAAATAGTAAAACTTTCTGAGAGTTTGTGCGCTGGATAATCAAACACTTTTTGAGTCCTCTTCCCGTTCTTCAGCAGCCAATTGTGATGCATAGGTTAGTGGCGCCCGAAGAGGGAGGAGTCATGATTGAGACTTACTAGAATCAAATAACTATTGGATGAAAGTTTTGGAGTCAAACTTGAATTAAAACTTGAGAGGAAGGAGGAGGAAGGGGCGGCGCTTTGAGGAAGGGGAAAGGATGAAAATGGAACTTGGGTTTTTTTATTTTCATCTTTTCCTTTAAATACCCCCATTTTAAGTTTGCTTAGAATAGCTCATTTCGTTAAGCTAAATGGGTTGACTCGTTAAACTGCCGTTAACTTGACTTATTTGATGCGTGTAAGTAACTTAACAAGTTAATAACGAGAGCTTCTCTGGAATTAAACCTTGCGATGAGCAGCAATTGGAAGTGGTCGGTTTTTATCCGTTAGTATTTACATTTATCGGCGTAAAATACTCGGTGGAATATCTCGTTGATTTCAATCAACTCCTAATTTTAGCAATCGTGATTTAATTCCATGCTTGGAATATAACTCTATGTCATTGTATGTGTGTGACCTTCTGGGCTCCGATAATATTGGTCGTATAATAATATAATTGACCATTATAATTATTATATCGGTTATCTGCGTAAGGATAAAAGCGATAAGGCATAACCCTGCGATATTATGTCGTGAGTTCCAATTCTAGTAATTAACAATTAATATTTGAACAACTTAGTTTGAGTAATCTCATTTAAGCGAAGCTAGTAAAATGAATTGATAAACGGTGATGATTGTCGAAAGGCGTAATTATAGAAATCAAAATACTTTGATTTCTAGGAGAAGCTGTGGAGTCTGAGAGTTTGGTGAGAAACCACTTAGCGTCTTACGAAACTTATTGGTGGAAATCATGTATGAAAAGGAATGCGTGGATGTTGTATCGAAATAGTTTTGATACTATGCTCGTAAATAGATCGAGGGCAAGTGAAGTTATTTGCAAATATGAGATAATCGATCTCGTAAAATGTCAGATTAAGCGATTTAGATTGCTTCTGATTTATACATTCAATCTATATAAGTTCACTATATGTTAATTGTTGATCGATTAATATTTGGGAGCTTACAATGTCGGCGATTAGGGCTTCTGATGACTTCTTAGGGTTCATCTAAGTAATCCTATATATGACTATCCCTGATAGTTGGTTAATATTGTTTAATATATTCTTCTTATCGTCCGTCTTTCCAAATTAGCCACTTGAAATAATAAGCGAAACTAAATAATAAATGTATTATTAAATTTCAGTATAAAGTGAAATAAGAAGAAACATTAGTTATCGAATCTCGGGCGTAGAGACACGGAGAACCAAGAAGGGAGGAGAAGGTTTTAGGAGGCAACTACTTGACGACTAGGCGTGATCAAGAGAAATAGAAGAAGGTTAAGAACCTTCCCGCATTCTCTGCTGCTTGGGATCGCATTTACGAATATTGCGCCTACATATAAATGAGACTTTGTTAATGTGTAAAAAGGTTAATGCTCACTTTTATTTGTAATAAATAAAAACTCTCTTTCTCCTACTCCATGTCGGCCATTCCCCCTCCTCGTAGAAGAGAATTTTGTCTCTTCCCGTACTTTTATTCTGGATTTGAAACTGTCGTGTTAGTAAAATGTGCGGAAGGGTTCGTGGTTTCTTTGGTGTGAACTATCTTGGAATCTTTACGGTTGAGTATTGTGAAGCGGCTTCCGATTCAGCTGCCTATTGATAATAATGGGTGAAAAGGTACACGCTCAAGTAGTTCATTGATTTATTATTTTCGTATAATGGTAGTATCCACGGGATTAAGTATCCGATAAGTTTAGAAGCCCAATGTTGCCTCGTTAAGAAACACCAACGTAATTGTCTTATCGCCCATCAAAAATAAAGAGGGTATTATAGTCTTTTCACGATAGTTTTTTTAATATAAAAATATCAAAAATCCACACAATTTCATCAACGTATAGCAATTTCTTCTTTCTTGCATTTTTATTTTGTTTTATTCTTTTAATTTTTTTTTTTTGAATTTTTCAAATTTCAAGCTTATTTATATTTAATTTACACGAAGCTCATTTTTTTCTAATTAAAATGGCCGTCTAAACAACAAATTTATCAAGTTCAACAGATTTTTGAATAAGTCTTATACTATACAATAACCATAAAACTCATAGATTGTAATTTATACATAATTAACTAATAATCACCATAAACTTTTGGACATGCAACTATATTTGCTATTAAAATGGTTGTTTCATAACATGCATGTCTGAATAATCAAATAAATAAATAAATAATGGCATCGCTTGAGTTCTTCGATTGACACCATTTTTTAAAGCCTTGAAAGAGTTTGATTTCAATTTTTTAATTATTTTTGGTTCGTGCAATTAATGTATTTAATTGGGTGGTTTCTCTATAATAAAATGGTGGGAGTAAGCTTTGGAAAAGTGATGTGTGAGAGTGGGAATAGGTGAGGGAGAGTGGTTGTTTCTATGTGTTTTTTAATTTAATTTTTGGTTATATTATCGAGATTTGGGTGTTTTTACTAATTTACCCTTTTTGGAAGTATTTTGGTTACTAATATGGTGTAAGCATGTTTATAGAGGACTTAGCGAAGAATTAAGCATGTTTATAGAGGACTTAGCGAAGAATTAACTAACGAAAATTTAGAATTTGATTTACATGACTATATGTTTATGTTTCTGTTTAATTTATATGATTTTATTTCATTTTTTGTTATGAATATTGTTCTATATTACTTTGAGATTGTACAAATTAAAATTTATTATTTTGAGAATATATATTATACTAGATAGATTGTATTATGACTTTGATTTTTTTTTTCAATATATGTATATATATATATGTATATATATATATATATGTATATATATATATATATATATATATATATATGTATATATACAATATGAAGCTCATGATAATTATAAATGTCCATTAACTATTGCTTATATTTAATTTTTAGATATATTTGATAAGTAATACTAGTTGTGTAAATATTTTATTTGAAAATCTACATTTTCATTAAAAATTTATTTTAAGTATTCTAAACTATGTAACTTTGATTTCAAATTATAATCTATTGTTTTAATTTAGTAATAAGGTTGAATATTTATAATTGTTATTATATCTAAGTAAATATCTTTTAATATATATTATAGCTTATCTTAAGTTTTTAACATTTACATCGTTTCTTAAATGTTTTCCATAATTTCCAATAAAGAAGCGATTTTAACTTTATCGTTACGAGCCCATATTCGAAAATAAAATTTTGAACCATGGTTGCTAGTACTCCTTCTATTTAAAGATACGACGATTTTGGTAGTACTTTAATTGATTTTAGTGAAATTCATCTAATTCATTAATATTTACTTGTTTCAATCTTTTTGGGATTCATATTATTTCCCATAAAATTTTATGAGGAGTTTCCACTAAACTTGATGTTCTTTGTATTTGTTATTGAGTATTGTTTAAAGAATATCAAAATTATACCTTCAAAATCTAGTTCATAAGTAACACGTCAATAATGAACTTCGACATGTATAATATTATAAAATAAAAGTAATTTTTAATTAAATCAATTGATCAAATACTTACACATAGAGATAACTATTTATTTATCGATACTGAAATTAAATTAGATCATCTCAACACGGTAATATCTAACAATTCATCATGTGCTTTACAAGACCATCATCACATTCCTGACGGGTTAGTGAAATTTTAACATTACTCTCAACTAATGGTGAAACAAGAATTTTTATATAAATTATCAGAAGAGCGGGGAACTAATTTTTGAAAAATTAAACTAGTTGAATTAATTTTTGAAAAATTAATTTTTGAAATAAGAGCGGGGAACTAATTTTTGAAAAATTAAACTTATTTGTTTAATCTTTTACCCTTATTTGTTTCTTTAATCTTTTTTTTATAAATTGTATATGTAGATTTCATCTTCTAATATTTTCATTTTTAAAATTAACTGAATTCTTAAATTTTTATTCTCTATAATTCAAGATCAAGTTTGTCTATTTTATTAAAAACGATAAAACATGATTTTGATGAATTGGAGTATTAGGAAGAATTAGTTAATTTTTTACATAATTTAATCAGAATTGAACTAAAATATGACGAAAAATTGATTTCCAAAGTCAACATACCCAATGACTTGATTGGAGGAGATATTTACATTAGTTATTGCAAGGTATACATGTACGAGGTATTAAAAAAATTATTAACAATATTGACAATATGTTATTGCATAACTATTTTGTGTCTAACCAAATAAAAATTGAAATAATAAAAGTTATTAACAATATTGACAATAATATTTAATATTAAAAAAAAAAATAAAATTATAAATTTAATTAAATAAAAATAATTTTTTTAAGAAGAAATATAATTATTACATTATTAATAAATAATCAATATTAAAATTATGAGAGATAATATTTATAATGTGGTATATATATTATTGAGTTGGAATAGTGGCCAGGATACAAATAATGTGAAATAAAATTTCTATTGAAAAGAAATGTATGTTTGTGATTATTATTTAATTATGTGAAAGAAAGGAATAAGTGACGTGGAAGAGATAATAAGGGGTGTTTGTTGAAGCTTATTAAGCACTGAAGCAATTAATTCAGTAACTTCATTTCCATTAAGCTTGTTTGTTAATGAATTGTTTAAGTGCTTAATAAATTAAGTAGCTATCAAATTAGTTCAGGTAAATGCATTTATTTTTACCTCTTGAAAATCAAATAATGCCATGATTACTCGCATTCTTGCGATTAGCGGCCCAAGAGAAACAACGTCTTACCGTTTAACGGCAAAATTTAGCGCTTCTCACGATTTATCACGGTTAATTAAATTTTTATCCACTACCATTCAATTTATAATGCCACTTTCGGATGTTATTTTTGATTTAATTACTTTGTATTTTATTGATATGTTGTATTGTTAATATGAAGAGTCGATTATTTGCTTCGTTTGTTGATTAATTCTTTGTATTTTATTCAATGTGTTATCTTGTATTATCGATACTTTCGAATTTATAAATGTTAACTAAGAAATGAAATGGTTTTGGTTTCAGTAATGTTTTTTAGGTGGCTATTTATTATATTAACGTTGTGTAATTATAGGTTGAGAATAAAGGCAATTGGTTATTTTTCTTATTAATTGAAAGAATTTGCCAGCTATTAATAATTTTTAGATTATGCTTATGCTTGATCGATTTATTGAATTTTATATGTTTTTTGATAAATTTTAAATATTTGTTAATGACATTTAAATTTATTTATATTTTAATACTGTTTGTCCAAATTATTATATTTATAATTTAATTAATAAGATTTATTATTTAATTATCTATTATAGTATTATTTATTTAATATATGATTCATATATAAATAAATGAGAGCTAAGGTAGGGACAAAGTTATCAAAATAACTTCGATTTAAATGCTTTTCTTTGAACTCTTTGCTTAAAACCACTTTCCAAAAAATATTTTTTAGTATTTTAGAGATTCGATTAGCTAATTGATTGATAATTTAGTTTTTAGATTTATGAATATACTTAGATAAACCAAATAAAATACTATTGCATATAAACCAAGGAGTGCCACAACCATTCTGACCCTTAAAGTTGGGTTTATTTGCCCTTAGTATCCATGGCCCAGGCTAATTTTTAATTCCATGATATGATTGGTTTTAATTCTACATTCATTCCTAAAATTTATAAATTTGATTTTCATAATCAAGCATTAACTTGAGGTATATATAATCTTAATTAATACATAAAACTTTGATTAATATCAAAATTTTCAATGGTATAATAGAAATACTGCTTTCACCAGGCATATTTCAACATGGTAAAATATTTGAAAATTCAAAATTTAAAAAATCACCTTCAAAATTCAAAATGTAAGAATATTTTTGGAATAGAATATAAACCATGTTATCACCCTAATTTATTTAACATGAAGGTTTGATGCTTATTAGAAATATATTTAGTCTAACTTTTATTTAAATATTCTAATAATAATATTTATTCAGTTACTCTAATTTATTGTTAGTTATTTTTAGACACCTAACAATCAAGGTTTGAATCTTGACATATATCCTTATTATTAATCACTATTGACTATACCAAACTCGTCTACTTCGTTTTTCATAATTTATAAATTCAATACAACGTTAAAACATGTTGGCTTTTTTAATTATGTACCATCATTTATAAAAGAGTGTAACATTCAAATTCTCATATAATATTAAATTAAATTAAAAAATCTATTATACACGTTTTAATCTCTAAGATATATTAGGAAAATAGACACAAAATATTTGAAAATGTAAAATGGCGATTAAAAGAAACTAAGCAAAAAATTATTATCGATGTGAGCCAAAAAAAGCGAATTGCTTGCTTATAATTTGCATTGTGGTTTGACCCAAAATTTGAATTATATCATAACAAATTCCAATCCAACGGTGGAAAAAGCCATTGGATTAAATGAATAAATAGTAGCCATTAGATTAAATTTGAACTCAAATCTAAGCCCTCAATTATTTATAAAATCCAATTTGAAAACCTTGAGAGAGGGAGGAGAGAGTTGAATTTTTTTTTGGGTCTATTTTCTTCACTTTTGTAGTTATTTATATAAATATAGTGTTTAATGTGTACATTTTGTTGAATTTGATTAGTTTTTGGGAGTGTGTAAAGTTGGAAGTGTGATGATTTTGGAGTCAGCATTTGTTTGAATTAATTTGAATTTTGACTTTTTAACTGAGCTCTGATTCTTGATGGGTTTTTGTTAAAGTTTGAATCTTTTTGGGTTTTGAGGTTGGTTTGGATTAGGAAAATTGTGGGTTAGTGATTTTTTTTTTTGAATTTTGTTGGGGTTGATTTTTTTTGAATTTTTGACTTTTTGGGGTGAATTTAAATTTGAATTGTGAGCTGTGATTGTAATGAGAAATGATCTGATTCTTGATTTGGTATTGATAAAGTTTGAATCTTTTTGAATTTTGAGGTTGTTTTGGATTAGGAAAATTGGGGGGGTTAGTGAGGTTTTTTGAATTATTGATAGTTTATTGTTAAAGTTTGAATCTTGTTGAATTTTGGGGTTGTTTTGGATTAGGAAAATTGTGGGGTTAGTGAGGTTTTTTGAATTTGGGTCTGATTTTTGTTGGGGGGTGAATTTTCAATGGAGAAAGGCGAGGGAGGTGATTTCCCTCCAAAAAAGGTGCAACCCGAGGCGGCTGCTACGGTGGCTGCAGGGGTTGATTACCCTGCAACTAAGAAGCTTGCAAGGCAGTTGGATTTCACAGCTAGTGGTGTTGCTGGTGGTGGAAGAGGTGGTGGAGGAGGAGTGGTTATTGGTAGTGCAGTGAGTGGTGTAGTTGGTAATTTGAATTTGGGGGTTAGTTCTCAGGCTCACCCGCCGCAGGTTACTGGTGGTGCAGTGAAGCTCAGCCATCAGCCGCCATTGCTTTCGCAGATGCTGAGGCCGATCCAGCCGCTACTACATAGGCCGCAGGTGTATCCACAAGCGATTCTGCAGCCTCAGCAGGCTACAATGATGATGGCTCAGCACCCTCAGGCACCACCAATTGTTACCTCCATTCGGCCCGTGTGAGAATCTAAATTTTGTATTTGAAATTTTCGAATTTTGTTTTGCTGTGTTTATATTTGAAATCTGGTTGAATTGGTGTTAAAAATTCTATCTTTGCATTCTGAAATTTGAGAAGTTATTGCAGTTGTTATAATTGTGTTATCTGAATTGATATGATTGGAATTTTAATAGGATACTATTTTGATTGTCTTTCCTAATTGTGTATAGATTGTTTGAAAGATAGATTCTTTGAATTTTTTTCTTCCTCTATTTAGATGTACCAATATAATGCACATTGAACTATTTAGATCACATATTGGGGGGAAAATATTAACCTTCCATCCTAATAGGTTGTCAAGTTTTGAATTTGATGTTTCACCATCGAAATTTTAAATTCAATTATTTTTATATATGTTGTAAAATATTTGGTGAAAAATATATGAAGTGGCAGTTATTCGAATATATTACTTTTGAACATTGAGAAACAATCTTGGCAACTCTTCTGGAATGAAGGTAGTAATTTTTTCTTTTTCCTGCTCATTGTCTTTCTCGGTTTGATAATGTATGCAATGTTAACATATTAGATGTATGAGAATGCCAATATAATTATGATTTTTTTTTCCAACATTAGGTGAACCATAGTCAGGTGGTGGAAAATTTTAGGGTACATTGTCTTGATAAAGCATGTCTTTGTATGTGGTGGTGACCTGGTCGTGATGTATTAGGGAAGTTGGTCCTAATAACCACTAATATAAGCTATATATTCACTGCTCAGCTATCAAAAGGTAGTATATAGATAATTTGTGAGAAAGGTGAGAGTTGCACCTGATTGTTTGTATGCTGAATTCTTTTCTAAGAAATTAGCATTGCAGATAATTGTTCATTTTCTTCTCTTTGGCAATCTAATGCTATATAATTCGTTTATTTTGTGAGTCTCAAACAAGTTTGTCATATTACCTATATGATGGTATTACCTGTATGTCCCCTACTTTTATTGTTCTACACTAGATATTATTGAATGACAATCCAAGTCAACCTATTTTCTTCTTCCTAGTAGAGTGTCTTTGTATGTGAGAATAAACTACAGTATATGCTAAAATTGTTAATGGACCTGTCATGTTTTCGATTAATCCATTTCTTTTGCAATAACCATTCTCTCTTTGCCTTCAGTAAACCAGAGTCCCCAAGAGCACGTCCAAGACAAAATACAGCTGATGCCAAAGATGGCACACCAAAGAAGCAGAAGCAGTGTAATTGTAAACACTCACGGTGCCTCAAGTTGTAAGTATCTTCTGTGCTATTCAATTTATGGGTGCTTCCACCAGGTTGTATTTTGCTTTCACTTTATGCAGTAAATTTGTTGTTATATTGGGAAACTGAGAAAGATTCTTTTATTGACATGGTCCAGAAAAATTTTAACACCTTCGCTTCTCCATGTTGTTTTGTAAGACGAGATTGGATCTTATATGTCATATATGTCCATATCCAATTCTCTTTTATGTTTGTCCTACTATGCTCTCAGTCCAGTGTCGCGTGCAGGCACAGTTAGTATATCAGTCTCTACACCACAGTACTAAATTTGTTACTGAATTTCCGATTCATATATACATATATTGATCTGAGTGTGTCACCTAAAACACGTCTTTGCCTAAATCTGATTTCCGATTGTAATCTGATGCAATTCATTCCTTTCTATTGATCAGGTATTGTGAATGCTTTGCATCTGGAATGTACTGTGATGGCTGCAATTGTGTGAATTGCCATAATAATGTTGAAAATGAACCGGCCAGGCGTGAAGCAGTAGATGCTACATTAGAGCGGAATCCAAATGCTTTCAGGCCAAAAATTGCTAGCAGTCCACATGGAGTTCGAGATAGAAGGGTATCTTGACAATTTTAATTATCTTATTTTGTTTGCTTGATATGAGTTCCTAATGTCACCGTGATAGACTGCAGAATATACTCTTCCCCATGTAATAATATATGATATAATTTCCTTTCCACCGATAAATTTTCATATTTTGTCTGCCTTCAGTTACTTTTTTTAATGATTTGAAATACTGTAGGAGGAAGCTGGGGAAGGATTAATAGTGAAGCATAACAAAGGATGTCACTGCAAGAAATCAGGCTGCCTTAAAAAGTACTGTGAATGCTTTCAAGCGAACATTCTTTGCTCTGAAAACTGTAAATGCCTAGACTGCAAAAATTTTGAAGGAAGTGAAGAGAGGCAGGCCTTATTCCATGGAGAACATACTAATATTGCATATATCCAGCAGGCAGCAAATGCTGCTATCACGGGCGCCATTGGAAGTTCTGGTTATGGATCTCCTCCAGTGAACAGAAAAAGAAAAGGTCAGGAGCTCTTTTTTGGTTCAACAGGGAAAGATCCCAACCAAAGACATGGGCAATATCAACAGGTAAATATATTCGAATCTTATGCCAGAAGGAGTACAAGGTCCATAACATTATTCTTATGCACTTGCTTAATACTATTATATTGATCTTGCTTTGCATTATGTTAATTATTAATAGTAATTTTTAGTCTACATACTATATTACATCATTCTTGTGCACTTGCTTTCTGAGCGAAGTAGTTTACATGACTCTCTTTTAACAATCACAAAGCTAATCTCCGTGGTATGTAGTCTTAAATAAATGTGTGTAATTAATGATACCTCAGGAGGCCATTTTGTCGTGCTCATTTTAACCTTTTTAATGTAAATTTTAGCGGATCGTGTTATTTTCTAATGTGAAGATGTTTCTCTCTCCAGCAGCCAGATCATGTCAAGATGCCTGGACCATCCTCTTCAACATCAACCCTCCCTGGTCGTCCTGGGAATGCTTCAGCTATAGGTCCTTCAAAATTCACTTATAGGTAAAATATTGTTATTTGAAAATTTTGGTATTATGTTTAATCATGAAACTAAATATTTCCCCTTGGTAAAAGGTCTCTGTTAGCAGATATCATTCAACCCCAGGATTTAAGAGAACTTTGCTCGGTTTTGGTGGTATACTCAGCAGAAGCTGCAAAAGTGATTTCAGGTGCATTAATATTTAGATTAAATTGTGCTTTAAATGATCTTTTTTTATCTCATACTTCTTTTCATAATTTCCACCCGAGACCATTCGTATCAGTTTCCTATCAATCTTTTTTTCCCCTCTTACTGTCATTTAAGGCCCTTTACCTTGTTTCGAGGTGTTTCTAGTGTCGTTTTACGACTCTTGGAGAAGCAATTCAAATCTCAGATTCCTTCGTACAAAAGTCACATTTTTAATCAATCTCGTTTTTGCAATCTATGAACTGCATTTTCAAGAAGCCTTGTCAAGATCTTAGGGTCACGAGTCCAATTCTCATCTGGGAAGAGAAAAAAAAAAGAGGATGCTCTGCAGCCTCTACTTAATTACCTTGTCCTTGCAAGGAGTTAAAATTTTGGTTTTTAGCCCATTTTCTATTTTCCGAATCCACTTTCTTACATCTGCAAGCTTCAAACCCACACGATAGGTTGCTTTAGCACCCAAGTTCTGATTTTCTTATGTTTTAAACGATACTTCCCAGTGCTGTTGGTCGATATGTTAATTGGAGCTCATGTATAATTAGAATACATATCGCTCTTTGGAATTTGTGCTATATAAGCAAATCTCACAAATAGATGTTCTCTTCTCGGGAAAAAGGCTTTTCCTATTTCTAATTTCATTTAATAATCTTTCAGATGAGAGAAATGCAACGAGAAAGGTGACAGAGGACTGCAAAGAGGACCCCCTTCCTTCATCAGCTCCAGAATTGCCAGAAAGCAAGACAGATTCCGGTAATGCAGTCAAGGATTGTTCAAATGGAAACCAGGGAGACAAAACCAGCCCGGAAGAGTCCAATTCGGATGATGCTGATCTTTCAAAATCAAGACCAATGTCCCCTGGGACCTTAGCACTCATGTGTGATGAACAAGACACGATGTTTGCTGCCGCTCCTGCCCAAAATGGACCAAGGATACAAGGCAGAAACACAGCGTCACCAACCTTGCCTTCGCAAGGTCCATCAGAAATCTATGCAGAGCAAGAAAGAATCATTTTGACAAAGTTCCGCGATTGTCTGAACAGGCTCATAACACTAGGAGAGATAAAAGGCAAGTTTTAACCTTTTGCTTTATATAACTAATCCTGACAAGAATATCCAGAACTGTATTGCAAATCCTGACAAGAATATCTTGATACGCTTTCCTCTTTTGTCTTCGAGCATGATTAGATTAATGTTGCCTAGTAAAACTAACCTATTATCTTTTGATTACAGAGAAGAAGTGTTCCTCGCTCGCACAAACTGACTCAGGTAGCGAAACAGACATAGTCAACAATAGTACTAGTAATGCCAGACCTGAAGCAGCTAATTATCAACACACGTCCCTTAGCAATGGCGTAGCTGAGGTGCCGCAGGCAACCCAGCCGGCTATTCCAGTTGCTGTTATCGACGAGTCCAATTCTAGAATGAAATCGCCCACAGAAAAGGAGGAACAAAAACCGATAACTTAAACAACAGGAGCTCACACAACTTCATCCCATTAATATCGGGTCATTGCTCGATTGACTACACTTGACTGCAGCAAGAACAGCAGTTAGGCATCACACCACAATGTAATACTCCTTATAAGTTCAGCCTCTGATTCATATATAATTCAAATTCACTTCACATATCATAACATGGGAAATAATGACATGTATATTTAGTAGGTGATTATTATTGTACTCTTTCATGGTGTTAGCATTTTTAGGATTTGTTGAGGATTGTAAATTATACAAGGCGATTTCGGTGTAGGTTTTTTCCTTCCTTTTTATATTAAATTATCTTCTTCCCAACACATTATTTTTCGTGATTCCAAACATTTTTGGAATGATTTGAAGCAGAAATCCTTGTGAATGGACAAAATAACTTGATATGTTGATAACCAATCCGAAAAATTACCGAGTCGGATTTGAATATCACTTTAAACTTAATAACTTATTGAGTATATCCAACCTAGCTTGACTAAATGCTCAATTTAAAAAAACTAATACATATCATACATTTATTTGGATAAATTATCACTAGTGTTGCGAATGGAACGAGTAATATTATAGCGAATTTGATGCTACATTTCAAAAATCTTTCTTACTCCAACGTGCCGAAGGTTGACTAAAATCTAACTCTGAGGTATTGATTGATACCCGAAACAAGCGGATAATTATTTAGTACCGATAAAATCTGTCGAGGAATAAGCTCGTCACATTTCGAAACGATGCTTTTAACAGCCCTATTACAACTTGCCAAAATGAAATTGGGCTAGAATTAAGAGATGTTTTAAGTTTACTTATAATCAAGCTCTCAGCTGAGCAAAGCACCCACTTTAACTCATATCATGATGTAGCCTAAGAACAACCCCTTTCTAGTAGTGTTCAAGAACTAAACACAAAATGTACTAATAGAAACAATAAAGAAAACCCCATCAGTAAGCTCAACTTAATGGTTATTTGTATGACAATGAAGATAGTTTATTTGAGGCAATTGAATAAATGTTTCGTTTATGACAAATTTGGAGAACCAAAATATTTATTTGTGGATCACAAAGTACACCTAAATTGGTTGATTATCGTTGAACAGATGATCTACAGGCGGGACCTTGAAGATGACGATGTAGAAGTTGGAGCACTCTGAAGTACATATAATAAAGAGGAAACCAAATGTTAAAAAATTCATGAAAACAGAGATGGGTGCAAGCATCATTAACTCAAAGGAAACATACAAATATGCATAATTGAATAAAGATGTGTGACATTTTTCTTGAGTAATAAAATTTCCACATTTCTTTATATTATTCCTTATCGACGCAAATTATGGTGGCCAAGATAAAAGACGGGTAAGTCCAAAAAATTGCGTTCACACATTACTAAGAAAAGATTTTTGAATCTAACTATTCCATAAAGAGAAATCATAACTAGGGGCTGAAACAATTTATTATCCAAACCCAATATGCATGATAATAAACCATATATAATTAGAGCGCTGAAGTATAAAACTATCATAAAGAAATTGGACTGAGTTACTTACCAGTGGAATTCCTGCTGTTGCCCTTTGTTCAAGAAACCTCGAGGGCTTATAGAAGTCTCCATAAACTTCTGACCACTTTTTGAGACTTTCGTATATATGGCCAGCTCCAACTAGGTCTGCCCAGAAGACTATTCCACCACTGCAAAAAAGAGAGCGGAGGTACCAAGTTAAGCATATTTTCTTAATACCAAGTTGTTAAATAGGAGGATAATATGCTAAAATGTTAATCAATGTGGAACAATGTCTTAGGAGGGTGGACTTCAACATATTGTTCTCTAAACATCTAATTCCCCCACCTTAGATACAAATTTAAACTGTTAAGATTGTACTAGTAGAACTTTTAAATTGAAGAATATAATACCATATAACCTTTAAGTTAATAAACTTACAATTCATTTTAATGCACTAGATCAATGTATACTTCAGCAAAAGAACATATTAAGTCATGGAAAAGATGAAGAGAGTGACACATGATTCATGAACCAATATAGAGTTCTCTCTTTCTTCTTGTTGTCTAGTTCTACTCTCCCCCCACGCCCTGTTCATCTCATCAAACTTACTTTTATCATTGATGAAGAACTACCAACTACGACTAGAAACTAAAGACAAAATTCCACACTAACCGGTAAGATGGGAACCCCATTCCAAGAACAGATGCCACGTCAAGATCAGATGCTCGGATCACGATTCCTTCATCCATAACACGGCATGCCTCGTTCACTACTGGAAATAGTATCATATCAACGACTTCTTGGTCAGAAACTGCTATAGGCTGCATTTAAGAGAATGTTAGTTATTTAGTTTCATAAAAATATTTCCAGCTGTGCAGCAGTATACGATCTACACATGATGTGTTGAGATATACCTTTCCTCCAGGCATAGCATTTGTAAGTCTTCTGGACTCTTCTATAATTGATTGCACTGAAAGATCAGGTTTTGGTTTACTTCCCTTCTCATGAATGTAATAACCTTTCCCGTTACTTTTACCTGCAAATGAAGTTCAGTGTTAGGACTTAGGAGATAGTGATGAGACGCTATGATAAATTAAGATGAGCATATAGCTAGCAAGCTCAATTATTACCATTTCGGCCATTTTTAATCATAAGTTCAATAAGAGGAGACCGTAACGTTCGGTCCGGGAAAGCAGTTGCAAACTCTTTCCCAACAGCAATGGCCACCCCATAACCAGATACGTCTTGAAGCCTGTAACCAACATCGCAGAGCAATAAGTTCTCGTTCTTCAAATGTAATGTTACTTATTTTGCAGTTGCATGTAATTATTAGTCTATTAGATGACAAGCAGCTTGATTTTTTTATGATATTGAATGGGAAAAATTTAATTGTAATGTCTGTTTATAAAAGCCTTGAAGATTCAGACAGCAATTGAGAACTCCTACCAGTCCTACAGCATATGGACAATATTAATTGAATGAAGCAAAGTAAAGATCAAAGGACAAATCCATATACGTGATATACCATATAATATCTCAATACTATCTTTCAAAGCATTGTGATACTACTATCAGGATTGCAGGAAGGTCAACTGGAAATGAATACATACACATATTAGCTACCATCTCACATAAGACTAGTGTGCTACTATCCTGCCTCGAGCATATATGTTTATCATTAAATCTATTAAAAATACAATGTGTTATATGCATTATTGCATCTAGAATAAATTCTCCGGCTCTCGGATATAATGCCGGATATAATGGAGTAAGTAAATCATATTGGCTCATTACATTACCTACACTTCTTATCTATTGAAAAGTTGTAGATAGTCTTTACACTTCATCTTGGGTCAATTCGGAAACAGCCCCCTTGTTAGCACATAGAAAAGGTTGCGTACAAAATCCGAGCAATCTTACCTCGCTTAGGCGGGAGAGGAGGTTTTAGAGGCATTGGGGCATGTTGTTGTTCTTGAACAGATTAGAAAAAGGAATAAACATGATACATGCAGCAGCTAATTCGTTATAAATGACACATGTTACAAAAGGAAGAAAGTTACTGGAATGGGCCCATAGGTAGACCAAAGCTGCTGATCAGCTGATCAATTCTGAAGAGATCAACACCCAGATTCACCAAAAATAACGCACTCTGAGTGTAAGGGAAGAAAGTTCTATTTACAGCAAAACCCGTGCAGTTTCCGACCACAACAGGAACTTTCTTAATGGTCTTTCCAACTGTCATAAGATCAAGAACCACTTGGCCGGAAGTCTTTTCAGTGCGAACAATTTCCAGAAGAGGCATTACATGTGCGGGACTGTTCACCGAGTATGCAATAATTTAATAAGTTAGTGCTTGAATTAAGAAAAAAATCCCATGGAATTTAGCAAACAATGGACATATTATATTTAAATATTGATGTAGCATGTTAAGGGATGCAGACATTATAAGACCTATGTAAAAGAGATAAGCATTTTCTCAATTTATTATCAAGGTATTAGTTCTGACAGGCAAATAATTCCATATTTAGTCATGGTGTCTAAGTTGGAGGTGGACGGCAATCTACTGTTCAGTTACGGAGTAAATGATTTTGAAACTCATTTTAAAACACAAAAGTGCATAGGCAGTTTAACTAATTGTTTGCATAAAAGAGAACCATAACAGTTGGAACTATTTTAACCAGGTGATATTTCTTTCAACTAATAATTTGAAAAAGGATTAATAGTCATAAGAAGATACAATTAAATAGTTTCCTATATGTTTCACTTTATCACCTGAAAAAGTGTGCCCCGATAATTCGATCTTGAGATATGGTATTCTCTCCAACAAGATTTAGATCAATTGTTGATGTGTTGGATGCCAAAACGCAATGAGGAGGACATATCTTCTCAAGTTCACCAAAGATTTTTTGTTTCAGGGAAATATTTTCAATGACTGCCTGAAAAAGAGGGTTATCTTCATATATTTGTAGCTTGCTCCCACATTCTGACGTTCTATTTTTAAAAATAACTACAATAATATTAAATTGAAAACAAAATGAAAAGGAAATACGCATATAAACACACCTCTATGACCATGTCAACATCCGCAAATTCTGAGTAATCTAAAACACCTTTCAGCATTGACAAAGCTTTGTCTCCTTTTTCCTGAGTCAACTTCTTTCTCGAGACCAAACTTCTTACATTTGCTGTCATATTCGGCATATTAGTATTAGACTTTAATTTATATTTGTAATAATACCGAAGGTGCAAGAAAAATTACACAACTTTTTTTAGAAAATAGGCTACTTTGTCGTTAGTTATTTTCAATATCTCCTATTTAAAGAGCCTCAGCAAGCAACATCTTCCTACCTTCTACAGACTTGATACCCTTGAGAAGATACTCAGAGTTTATTTCTTTCAGAACAACATATATATTGTTTAGTATGAGGGCTGTAGCTATGCCAGAACCCATTAGACCTCCGCCAATGACAGCAACTTTCTTCGCAGGATTTGGTTTTAGTCCAACATCAGTGACATTAGGGACCTATCATGTAACAAGGGAATGCAAACGGTACAGGGTCAATTAGTGTTATGCATTATAAATTCATAATTATAACTGAACAAAAACTAATGATCAGAAGTATTTAATCAATCTCAAACAAATTCAAGTTAGATTAATGGGATGCTTAATCCCCTTACTAATCATCTCCTTCCAATTAGTGTTCATGGAGAGATCCTAAATATACCATTTAGAGAATAAGTAAAGAACAACTAACTCCACAACAGTCATATACGCCAATTATAACACAATAAATGCTATGAACATATGTAAAATGAACACCAAAAAGCTACCACAAGGCCACACCCATGTTTAAACTGCAAGAAGATACTTGCACAGGAGAAAAATAATGGAGATCAGGATGAAATTCTTGACATGGACAGCGCAGAGAAGAAGGTGGGGTGGGGGTGATAGAGATAACTGATAAGATCAAGCATATCTGAATTTGAAGAGAGTAGTTACTAAGCAGACGAAATTATAACTATACTGTTTAAATATTGTAAGCTCCTAAATGGGACTCATGCTTATTTGACTTCCATACCTTCGAGGTTGCCCTCTGCGAGAAAAATATATGAATGAGACCTTTTGCATTGTCAGATAGAACGAGCTTGTTAAAAATCTTCGTCTCCTGAAAGGTCAGTTGTCAACAGTTATTAGCATACATGATGGTCCAGGCTTACAAAACAACCCATTAGGAGAAAAAGAAATACTTGGGAATTTTCTTGTAAACCAAATATAGAACTTTATTCGGTCCAATAAAAAATGAAGGGGTGTTCTATCCAAGTTGGTTTTCCCTTATTTTTTTACTAGTTATCACAAGGCTGAAATATTTAGAAGTTGGTACAATAGAACTTAGAAAAGAAAAGATGACATTACTGAACCACAATAAATCAAACTAGCAATCTTGTAAAGGTTGTTTCTCATTTAGAAGTAACAACTTCACACCAAAGAGCAAATAAAAAAAAGGTGACTACAGTCCTTATCAGGCAAGAGGTTGGTATTCTTCTAACGTATCCTTATATGTACCTCAATAATCCAGGTGGCAAGCAAAACAAACTTTACATATGAACAAAAAGCAGAGACATAAATACATAGCAATCATAGATAAGAGTACCTCTAGAAGCCCATGATATCCTCCATGAACAATCCCAGCTTCAATGGCATCAAGGCACAATTGGTGATGAAACATATTTCGGAAGGTTTGTTTCACTTGTTGGCGTGCTCCTTGCAATATTTTATGTGCTTCAGAAATTGAACCAATCTTGTCTGTTTTGTGAAGGGATCGCATCCAAGGTTTGCGTTTTTCTGCAATGTCCAATGCCCATTTGCGAGCTACATTCAACAGGTCTTTAGAAGGTACTACAACATCAATAAGACCAAGTTTTTCGCCTTCCTCAGACATGATAGGCTTAGAAAACTGCAAAGGCATGTTAGCAGCTTTCAGTTATAATCTAAAATCAAATAATGGAACCAAATTAGCTCGAGCATATGATCTACTAAGCTAGAAAAACAATTTATTTTCATGAAATTGGAACAAAGGGGCAAAAATTCGATCACATTGAGTAATTCCACATAACTGACAGGAAATAACTCTGAGCTTCTTTGTTCTTTTACATTTTTGGCACAATCTCCATTATGCTGGATTTCAAGAGAATTTGAAATAGGCCAGTAAGCACAAGATTGGAATGGCAGTGAAGGCTATTAACAGAGTTTGTTGATAATAACATCCGAAGTATAGACTGAAAAGTTGCTCTCCGATTTGTAGTCGTTCTTGAAACTTATTTTACAGGAAGGAACCCTTACCACCATCACTTCAATAGCTTTTGGCAATCCAATCAGCCTTGGAAGACGTTGTGTCTGTTTGAAACAACATGATTCACATAGCAAACTTCTGCTTATTCTCCAGCATCCAAAGATGAATTAGATGGGAGATATGAAACGGATATATACCTCCAAATCCTGGGATTACTCCAAGGGTTAGCTCAGGCAAACCCAGCTGTGTTCTTGGTGCAGCAATCCTTGCATGGCACCCCTACACAGCAGAATTATAGATGAATGCCTTGAACTCAAATGCATAGAGACGGTTCAAGTGTAACGTTCACGAACCTGTCTTGTGAACGAGTTGGAACACATTGATATCGAAACCGCCGGAAAATCTTCCTCCTTTGCCTTCATATCAAGAAATTATAAAAGATTTCTTTACTATATCCATATAGCAGCCACAAGAATTCCACTTGAATAAGGGAAAGACCAAGGCCAAATGCAACATTTAAGCTACCATCGAATAGAGACATTTAATAAATCTAATTTCTAAAACATCTTTACAATGTTTTTAATATGATCATATTTTCTTCCTCGAACCAGAAATGCGATAAACTTAATCAAGTGAAGGCAATATATCAAATAAACATACTTCCTTATAATTTTAAAATTTTACGTATGAACTTATGCTCGCATGAAATTTTATTCAACATAACTTTTAACTAATCAACTGAATCTTTTTTGTTCAATACTCAAATTCACAAAAGAATTCGAATCCAAATGTTGAAGCAATGTAAAGACAGATCTAAATTCAAATCAGAACCAACATAACCAAATTCAGTTAATGGCTCGCATTATTAGCTAAGTCTTCAAGAGTCAACGGATTTGGTAAACTAACCACTATCAATCAATAAAACAATCAAAAATCAAGAAATGCGAAAAAGATGAGATTTTTACCAGTCAAAACAATAGCTTTGACATCACTTCTCCTTTCTGCCTCCTTAAACTTCCCTGTTAATCCTTCAATAACTACATAAACAACAAAGATCATTAACAAAAGATTGAAACAAAAGTATTTTTAATGTATTTCAACATTACCATGATATTTCTAATACAAATCAAACTCAATTAAGTCAATTAAGACTACCAAGATTGTTAATTTAACCATTAAAAACCAATCTGGACAATCTTTTTGGGATAAATGATGAACTTACTAGGAATACATATCATGTTAAATATTTACATGTATTCCATAATATTTGATGAAAAATATATCAAAAGGTAGTATTTTCAATACATTTAAATATTAACATGATATTTCTAATCCAAATCAAACTCATATGTCACAATTAAGAGTACCAACATGGCAAGATTGTTAATTTAACAATTAAATCAAAACTGGACAATCTTTTTGGGACAAACTTACTAGGAATAGCTAAAGAATTGACAGGAGGATTTGACATGGTGATCACAGCAACCCCATCACTCCCAACCTCCATTGTCACAGTTGGTACAACCATTTTCAGCTTCCGAAGAAGGTGTACTTGCTACTGTTATAGTTGTACGGTACAAGTAGACAAAGCAAAGAAATGATAATAATGATGATGATGATGATAGAAAAGGTGGCTATTAAGTCAAACATGGAACACGATTTCTTTATGTGTGCCTATAATATATAAACATGGTTCATACTAAAAAAAAAAACAAAAATTAATGATTAAAATACTACCACCAATTTAATTTCATTGATGTTTTCGTTTTTTCAGATCAAATTTTGGCTAATCATTTCAAAAAGATTTTTATTATGTTATTAAAATTTAGTAGAAAGTATTATTATGAAAATATCTTTAAAACAAATGCAATGCTATCAAATTTATATTCCGTATTTATTAGAATAATAAATAAAAAGAATTTATAGTCAAATATTGATATGGAAAAATGAAAAAATCAACTAAAAAGAATAGAATTAAATACTCATAAATGTCTAAGCCAAAATTATCTACTTGAGCTTTTTGTTAAATGTAGCTTTTGTGATATATATTTTGTTTGTATTTATAATAATTGATAAGCTACGTTTTGAACTCTTTTCATTGATATATTTTTTATAAAATATTTTACCACACAAATATGTATATTTAAGGTCAAAGTTTAAAATTTACAACTATAAAAAAAGTGAATAATCTTTATGGGATGGAGGGAGTATTAAATTTTGTCATTAGGGTACATAAATTTAATTTAAATATCCAAATTAATAATAGTAAAATATATTAAAATGGTATAATTTGATATACATTAATTAAAATTTTATACTATTGTCATTCTTAAAATATCTTTCAGTTCATTGTATAGATATCATAAATGAATAATTTTTTTTATCTCAATTGACACATTTTTTATCTCGATTGGCATATTTTTTATCGAGAATCAAACTTATCGTGTTAACAAAAAAAAATTAAATTTATAATATAATATTTTAATATATTTTTTACAAAAATATCAAACAAATAAAAGAAGGTGTCTTTAGTGTTTGTTAGAGTTGTTTGAAAAGAAGGGTTATCATTATGTTTGGGGCCAGTTGGTGGCGGTAGAATTGGGAAGTTAGAAAGGAATGGACGGATTTGGCGATACCCAACTCTACTTTGTTTTTATTGTTTCAACTAATTATTGTTTTTCCACATGAAATTAAATTGTTTGGATGAATTATATTAAATTGACTCGGCAGAAAAGTAAAGTTGTTCACGAGGCAGTAATTCGGAATCGGACATAAATTCATAATAAAACTTTGGCACCTTGCATAAGAAAATTAACTTTTCCTCTCTTAATTTAACTTATATGACATGATCAGGAATCGACTTTCCTTTTTTGAAGCGTTGCTTTGTTTTATTTAGAAATGATTGTGATAGAAATTATAGGAAAATAGACACCCAGTCTCACTTGGTATATCCCAATGATACTAGAGCCCAAGGCAAATTTGCCCAGGCTCTTACGTGAGAGTGTTAGAGAACTGACGTTGAAGGTTATTTTGTCTTGCTCGGTCGATAGCGAAGATTTTGATTGCGTAGATTAACCCTGCTTAACTACCGTTGAGCTTTCGTTGGGAAATGATTTACACAACATTACTTTTCATTGAAGAGCTTAATTTTCATACGGTGTATATAAATTCTTGATGGATTATTATATAAATTTACTAATGGTTATTTTCACAATTGTAATTTTATAGAAATTACGCGAGGCTTAAGAATAATGATGATTGGAAGCAGGGCGCATGAGAAGGAAACTAGAAGAGCGTAAAATTGTTTTGGATTTCCAACATGTGTTGAATTTTTTTGAATTTGAAAGAGATATTGTAAATTGACATTTTTTAATTCTGTCTCATATAATTTGGTTTCATGTAATAGTCTTGAAGGCTATGGACAAGTTACTTTTAATTAATATTAATGAATTATCTATCAAAAAAGAATTTGGGCTTATGCACCATAAATATTCATAAGAAACTAATTATAAAGTAAGCCAAATACAAAATGAAATTTACGTTTATAAATCAGGATGAACTAAATAATGTAAAATTTACAGAATTTAATGAAATAATATCAATGTAAGTATCATTTTTTCAATGTTAAAATAAAATTAACATTTTATAAAATACTAAGGCAGAATAAATGCAATGAATCCTATTTAAATGGAGCAGCATTTCTTCTAGTCTTGAGCATTGACTTTAAAAATGCTTTAGACAACACAAAAAGCAATAAATAATAAAAGTAATATTGTCTAAGTAAAATCTTAAATGGCGCTCGCGTGTGTTAAGTAATAGTTAAGCAGCTTTTTGTTTGTGTGTTATCTGAGTGTAGCGCTTTAGAAGGGTTTTTGTAGTAGTATCGCCACTAAGACCTCAATTTGAGGCTCTAAGCTATAAACACATGCCACTAGTGGGTGGGTGGTGGGTGAGTTATAAATTTCGTTTCCTACTTGATAGACCTTATTCGTTAAGTAACTTAATTTATAAAGGAGCATAATAATGTGAGCTTAATATTTGTCACATTAAGATACCTATTAGTATACCTTGTTTGTTCATTGGATACCGCTAGTTCAAAAACGATCAACCCAACTTTAAAAGACCCAGTTGACGAATCGTTAAGTGCATATCCGGTATGTTACATTATTGAAATAAGAATGGACAAATCGTTGGCTAAATGTGAATAACAATCATGTTAAAAATTTAATAAATTGCTGATTAGTTGTCTAACGAACTTGTACATATCCCGTATGTTACACTATTCAAATAAGAATGGAGACACAGAAAATCTGAATCCGATTGAAAATCAATCTTATTAACGAAACTTGACAAGCCAGAGTTGTTTCACCTACTTGATACCTTTCTAATGATGAAAATAAATAAATAAATCAATCTACATTACTACCTAGATAATATATTATTATTCAGTAGCATATATGTTTGATCTCAAAAATTAAAAGACAATAAAAATTTAGTTGGCGTAATTAGATTATTGCATCAGCTCAAGGTTTATTTAGTGAACACTCGACGAATAACGGTTGCGGCTCTTCCGTTACGGAAGAAAAGACAATAAAATCGTTCGAAAAGAAACCGCATAATTATGTTTTCAGCACTCTACTTCTCTCAAAGAATAACACAACAATTTGAGTCCTTGAAATTCGGCATGCAAAACATAGAGGCTGAGTTATTGACCTTGTGAAACATAGAATCTGAGTTGTTGACCTTTGGTTTGTAAAACATAGAACTCATGATATCAGTTGAGAAGAAGGACCCTTGATAGATAGTAATGTAGTTATTACTTTGTTGATCTTGATCATCTCTGCATGATGATGTTTTTCCGTTTTCAGAAACAGGGCTCTTCTTCCATGGAGTCAAGAATGAGCCATCATCAACCTCCAAGAATTTCAAGAAAATGGAGTTATCGGACATTGACGTTTGGGACACACCACAAGAGTTCATCAATCAAGTTTTGAGTTTGATAACCTAATAATAATACTACGCACGTATGTATTACCTAAGCTCTCTAATGTTGGGCTTGTAATATATCAATGTATAATTATGTGCAACATGGCCTTTACTTTCTATATATATATACCCAACTTGAACGTCCAAATCCTATTTAGATATAGGTTATTTGCAGGTGACGTGAATTAATGGGGTCCAAATAAATCCTATTAGATATAAGTTATTTGGATTTTAGTAGAAGTAAATTAAACATTTCCGGATGGATAATGAACTAAACTATTCAAAATAAAGAGAGAATGACATATAAGTTCCCCAATTTATCTTAAACCTAAGTCTCTATATATGTTTTTGGCATATTACATCATTGGACCGATTTTTGACTTACTCAATTCAATTATATCTTCATAAATACGGAGTAAATATTTTCAAAAGTACGTTATATAAAATTGTTTAATTATTAAAAAAATATGATATATCAATTTTATGTTAAATTTGAAATTATAATTTCATAATTTTAAGAAATAATAAAAATTTCGCTTTAAACATGAAAAGTTTTTGTTTCCAATACTAATTTTCTCTATTGGTTAAAAATTATATTTATCAATTACATATTTATCATTATTTATTAAATTTAATAGTTATTGTAAAAATGAAGTGAAACGTAAAAGTATAAATATAAAATGATATAATAGTTCATAAAATATTTAATTATATGTTAAGGGACCCAATTGAAATAGAAGAAAAACTTATTAGTGACTACAAAAGTAGTAATTAATTTTTTATAAAATTTGTCAGCGTATGAATCAGGCGGTAAAGGGTGGGTGTTAAGTGTTGAATGTGGGATTCCGTTCGAGAACTATTTTTTGAAGATAACAGGTGTTTAATCGAACTAATCCGTTTCAGTGAACATTATAATTGAGTTTGTTCTAAATAAGTTCGAGTGCTAAAATTGTTGATCGGAAGTCGGAGGCTCGTTGATGGGGTCAAACAAAGCGCCCGAGCACTTTCTGAGGGGCTGGAAGTAATTCTTGCTTTTTTATAGGCGTTTGTAAGAGGCTTTTTTAGAGTATTTTGTCGTTTTTAAATTTGTGAGTATAGACTTTTGCCATTTAAACTTAATTGTGTTTGGCTTGAAGTCCGTAGTTTCAAATCCTTAAGTATGAATTGATTTAATTGATTGAAATGTACAAATGGCGTAATGGCGTTTGTTTCGAGAATGGCTTCAACGTCATTCATATTTTAGAATTGACACCATGAACCATCGAGACCCATGCGAGGTCCTGATGAGACCCACCCGGGGCCAGAATTACCGATAAGATCCAAAATGATCAGCTGAGGGTTTCCACAAATAAGGTGCAGGAGGCGAGAACTTAATGCCTGAGTCATCGGACTCGTGAGACCCGCAGTGCAAATGGGGTCACTGATCACGAAATTTCTTTGACTCAATTTTGTCTTATTTATATAAGCCACTCTTTTCAAAGCCTAAGCGACTTTTCTGACTATTTGAACCACTAATTTACGAGCATTTATTTCTTTTGATAAGCAAAGGCAAAAGTCGCCTTTCTGCATTTATTGCTTGGTAATCTTTATTGAGAGTTTCTAGTTGTGTGACAATTCATTTCTTACCGAACATTTATTGTTTTGGTGAAATCATGTATTAATGGGAGGCGTAGGATTCTGCTTAATTACAGGTTGAGTAGTACTTTGAAATCCACAAGAGTGTGTTCTTGGGTTCCCGATCTAGGTTGGAGTTGGGTTGAAATCCTTAGCGGGTGAAACTAGATTGCATTAGTGGAGACTAAGTGTTTGATAGTAATGAAGCTTGAGAGAAGTTGCTTGTGTGTAATCAAACATTTAATGACGGTAATTATCTTTAGCAGAAATCCAGGGTTGGGCCAGCGATTGACGATAGAGGAGCAGAGGCTGTTAATATCTTGTGTATTGTTTTTTGTAACTACACTGCTTTGCTAAGTCGTGCCGTTATATTATTCACTTAATCATTTTTGTTGTTTTATTGTTGTTATTAATAAAATTCTCAGAGGCAATTTATCGGGTTCTCAGCATTAGAACATATTCTTATTATTTTTTTATGAATTGGCATTTGTTAAATTAAAACTCAAAAAGGAATAATTTAACGTAAAACCTTCACCCCCTACAGGTTGAATCACAGGCTAGCAATTAGGTATCGGAGCTCGTGTTCTGCGTAATTAAGCTTAAAATCTGTAGAAAGGATCGTGGGTAATGCTTGGGGAATATTGGTAGCTCGGGAACTTTGTGTTGAAGGTAGGTGAGTCTCACGAGGCCGCGGCTTGCTTGTGGATCAAACTATGATTATTGAATTAAGCGCGTTCAAGTATCGTGTACCAGCGTCGATAGATTATGGAGAATAATGCGTGGTCATTTCGTTTCCGATGAAGTATCAAATTCTTGGCCAAGACTCATGATTTGACCTTGCAAGTGGAAAAGGCAATAGAGAATTAGGCGCCGCATGATAGAAGTTCAATGGAGGATGTGGATACAAAGAGGATGGAGTACTAAGGGATGAGGAATTTCAAAAAGGTGGAGTTAAATTCGAGGCCAAGCCCAATGACTACTCCCTTTGTCTGATGTAGCCTTGGAAGAATATATACTCGAGTTAAAGGAGGATCTGGTATTGAAATGGGACTTATTAGAAACCATTTCGCGTTAGTTCACAGTGAGTAGAAACCCACGAGGAGGGTGGAGCTTTTGTGAAGAGATATCAGGCCGAAATGTATCAGGAGGAGTCAAATAAGAATGTCATCAAAGGTTCGATACCATGCTCGGCTTAACTGGATTCTGAGGGAAGACTTTCTCCTTGGAAGAAGTAAATGGAAGAATCATGAAAGCCCAATCAAGGATTCGGCCCAAAGGTTTCATCTGTCCAATGTTAGAGCCAAAGATATAAAGGTGCTTCCACTCCAGGAAAGCTCGTTAGTTCCTTGAAAGCGAAGAGTCATATGAAAAACGAGGCTCGAAATAATAAGGGAATGAAAGAAGTGAACAACATGGCGGCCAAAGTCTAAAAAATTCATGAAAAAGCGAAAGTAAGCGAAGATATAGTAGAGATATGGCCATACTTGCTAGAAACTTCAAAGGTTTCTCGAAGTTGAAAAAATGACAATGATCATGAAAATTAAGCTTAAAAACTTCGAGAAATATGATAATCACGAGGAAATGCAGAGAAAGCGAGACAAGGAAAGGGAAAAGGAAATCAAAGGAGATGGGTAGCTTGAATATATGGCTTGGGGCGTTTGAGGCCGGATTGCCAGCGTCACAGCCAAGAGGAGTCCCGACCGATAAAACTTGCAATGAGGCCACTTGGGATGGCGAATCCGGAGTGAGTCGACTGAAGTGGAAACTTGCGGCGTGGTGTGTCTCGTAGCGCGAGACTACGATGGAGTACCTCTTGCTCTATTTACTCTACGAATGATGACCTCATTTAGTATTGATGAGAAATCAAGTAGTGATTTTTGGCCGAGCTAAGCAACAATTATAACGAGTTATTAGAAAGCTTTTGAAAAATTGCTTAAAAAGAATAAAGAACTTTGAAACTAATAAAACTTCTTTCCTTAAACAATTCTCTTGAGAATGAGATTTACTTTGTTAAAGGCGATTCCAATTTGAAAAATGACGGTTTTCTTGAAAAATTGGGCTTAAAACAAAATCTTAAAAGATTGAGTTGGAAAATGTTGAGCTGAGAAATCTACTTATTCCAGCGCGTGAGAACAAACAAGTTAAATGAAATTCTTGAGGGCTCGGCGTTGTCGACCAGCTAACAAAAGGGTTAGGCTATTGAGCGATAACTCACTGTCGACACAATGTCGACCGTCATCGTGTATTAAATTAAGTAAGACCGCGTTCAGCTTCTTGGCTTTATTGTGAAAAGGAAATCATAAGTCTTGAAATGTCATTACAAAGGTTAGTGAGAATGGAAACGCTTATACAATCTGCAAGACTAAATGGATCGTGAAATCATCCTCACTTTACTAACCCGAGGACCCAAATCCATTGGGTACCTCGAGATAAGAAAGTGAAATTTGTGTTGTAGGAGGGCATTGCGTCGAGAAAACCTTAGCACGGATAGTGGCGGATGTTGAGGCATATGGCGGGGAGATGCAAAGCTCTTTTTTAAAGCTTGGAAACAAGGCGGTTGGAAAGCGTAAAGTTAAGCAAGCAATGAAACGCCAAAATCCTAGGTAAATGATATATTGGTAAGAAAGGTTGTTTCAAAATTAAAAATACTTTACTTGTTGATGAAATGAAGTTTAATTTGCTAAGTGTGAGCGATTATTGTGAAAATGATTATGAAGTTAAGTTTTTCAAAACATAAGTGTATTATTTCAAATACTTAAATCTTAGATTTATTTATGCGTAGTTATCGTCGAATAATGTGTATTATATTAATTTTGATTCGGTTAGGCGAGAGTAACGTTGCTTGAATGTGGTACATGATAGCGTGAGTTTGGCATCGTCGGTTAGGCCGTACTGAAGAGTATTGAAATGTTATCTAAATTGCCAAAAACTCCATATTTAGAGGCCTACCTAATCTACCGTATAAAGAGTTAAACTTTGCGATGGTATCGACTCGGTAAAATCGTAAATAAAATGGATTCCCAAAAAGCTTTAAATCTTGTTTAAATCGAACCATTGTGCTTGATTTACTCGTATGGACTTGTTTGGTGAGATGGATATTGAGAGTTTTAGGTGGCCTCTAAATATATTTTGTTATTGTGGGCGATTACTAAAGTTTGCAGGTAATTGGCACTTGGGCAATAAAAGTGATGCGTTTAAAGGAGTTTCTTTAAGTTGTGCTTAGAAGGTCGTGAGCGAAGGTTCAAAATCAAGGCCATGGGCGATCAGGAGTGAGTTCGAGAAATGAGGAGTTCGATATGTTTTGTAGGGGAGTATGGAATCCGACTGGCGACTTTTAAACTGAAACCTTGGCACTCAACAAAGGAAATGGAGTCGTGGGCCGAAAGAATAGGACTATTCAGAAATAGATCGCGCCATGTTAGTGAGCCTGACTTGCCAAGAAATACTTTAGGGACATCTTGAAGTGAACACGGCGTCTTCTTGCCGTGACGGGTATTTCTAAGACTTTATTCTTGATAAGACTCTGCTTCTGAGAGCTTTGGTATGGTAAGATCCACCAAGTATTGATTACTTTTCAAGTTTTTTGGATGTAAATGCTTTATTACAAACACCAAGATAGATTGGGTAAATTTGACTAAATCTGTGAGAAATGATCTTTCTTGGTTATTCTAAAGCAATTAAGGAAGGAGGCATATATAAATCTACAATAAAAGGATCGATGTGTACTGAGATATTACAAATGTGTGCTTTGATGAATCTAATCCGTTTGTTAGAGGATTGTATTAGATGAGGATGATTCATTAGGTATTAATGTGGATGGGAACCTCAAAAGAATTGATGAGCCTCAAAACCGGCGTCAAAGCCGAGGCGTCGATTATGGGGGAGCAAACTAATAATCATCGTGACATGAAGATGTAGATGATTATCTCCATGGGGCGGACACTTTGAAGATCTTTCTAGGGGAGGCGAGAATCATCAAGAATCATCCCGGATCTCATTCTTGGTGATATCTCCAAGGGGAGTAACTACTCGATCCTCTCACAAATAATGTTTGTCTCCATAGTGCTTTTTGTATCTCGAGTAGATTACCTGCTTGTATTAAGCAGCTCACAGAAGATCCGGATTGGATTTTGTCTATGCAAGAACTTGAACAATTTGAAAGATGCAGAGTTTGGCATTTTAGTTGAAAACCTTCGATAAAACCATTATTGGAATTCAAATGGGTTTAGAAATAAACTTATTGGCTTAGGTGTTGTTTTGAAAGTAAATAAAAGTAAATGCTTGTTGTTCGAGGTTATAATCGAGTCGAAGGAGTCGATTTTGATGGAAACTTTTGCTCCGTTAATTTGGGATTGGAATCCATTCGTATTGTCCCAGCCTTATTGTCAGCTGGATTTCAAACTGCAGAATGGATGTCAAAAGCGTTTTAAATGGTTTCTTAGATGAGGAGTTTTTGTAAAACAACCTCAGGGTTTTGAAGATCTAAAATTATCCTCATCGCGTTTTTCAAACTAGATAAAACCTTTCGGTTTAAGAGCAAGCACTGAAACTTTGGTATGAGGAGGTTAAGCACACATTTGGTTAGAATGGAGTTCGAAGGAAAGCTTGATTCCTTTCCTTGGAAACTTGAGGAGCAAACATCACCGTAGTAGTTCAAATTTATGTAGAGTGTTATTTTTCGAGTTCTCTGTGATTTGTTGTGTGAAGAATTTCTTAAAATGATGACAAGTAGTTCGAGATAGGCATGATGGGAGAATTGAATTTAGCACCCTCGGGCTCAAATGCAAAACAAATGGTGGGCCAGCGTATTCGCTAAGCCAAAAGCGAGTTCTGAAAGAACTCATAAAGAAATTAAGGATGGAAGATGCAAAAGTGATGATAAAGACTTCCCGTATAAGCACATCCAGCAAAAGCTAGAGCGAGGGCAGCCCAGTACTGATGCTCAGTAAGAGACAAAATACTCAGTACTTGTTGGTAAAATCTTAACATACTAGACGCGATATTATGTTTTAGATGTGTTTGTGTGCTGGATTTTTCAGGCATATCTGAGAGTCTAAATGCTTAAAAGCGGTTAAAGGATCGTGATGCGTGAAAGGGACAATTATTTATGGGCTTTGTTATCCGATGAAGCCAGAGCTTTGAACTTGTGGGATACTCGGATCACGGATTTTGCGGGATCTGGCTTGATAGGAAGAGTACAAGTGGGACATGTGGAGCTTCTTGGGGCGTAGCCTACTCATTAGTGCAGCGAAGCAAAAATAGTGTTGCATTGTCGGCGAGGCGGAGGCAGATATGTGGCGATCGGGGTGTGTTGCTTTCAGTACTTTGGATGAAACCTTGGGGATTTAGGGATCAGGCCAGACAAGTTCGGTGTTATGTGACGCAAGTGCCATAAATATTGCCAAGAATCCGGTCTGACACTCGGGGACCAAACTTACATTGAAATTAGAGTAAATCCAACCGTCCGGGACCGTAATGCGAAACATTGATCTCGAGTTAGGTAAGGGACAAATGAATTGACTTAGCGAGGGGCATACTGCAGAGCCCATTTTGCAGGGAGGATCAATTTAGCAGTATTAGTAATTTGGGGATGCTTGATCTTTCCACAGTAAGTAATTTTATCTTACCATTATATCTTCGTCTTGTATGTTGTTAAATGCTTCACGTGCTTAAAGTATGTCTATATTGTTATATTGGGATGATGAGCCAAATGATGAAATTGTCAAAATGGTTGTGGATTGGATTGGTTGGGGTGCTAAGTGGATATTAGGGATTATGATTGCGTATGGGTGTTGAAGATATTGGTGATTTGGGATGTTGGTTGTTTGCTTTGATTGGGGATATTAGCCGGGTTGTTTTTGAGAATCTGTTGTGGAGATTTGCTTGATGGGTGATTTGTGCGGAGGTTGGTGGATGTATGAATGATGTAACTTTTGTGTGTGTGGGATCGGGGAGACTTCATGCGAGGTAAGATGAGGTCAGATCAAGTGGATGAGGGACTTCGATGCACGGCCGCCGAGACCCGTCGAGACCCAGTACTGCCGATGAGGTGCGATCAAAAACACCGATTTGTCAGGACCTCGTGAGACCCCCGAATGGGTCCCGATGGGAGTGTTAAAGAACTTGCTACTATATTGTCATCGAGACGCCCGAGACCGTGCTACCGATGAGGTCTCGAAACAATTTGTCGGTCGGACCAGCCAGAGACCCCTGCCGAATGAATTGCCGATCGCGATTATAACCAGCGATAAAAGCGCGTCGAGGACTCGTGCGGGACACTGGAGTACCGAATGGGTCTCGAATGAACTCGATCATATATATACGTTTATTTAGTTTTTCGAGCTTCGTTTTGACCACGATTCAAAAATTTCAACCACAATTCACCCGAATCCGCTTTGCGTTCAGCCATTTCGCCCACATGGAAATTCATCAAAAATTCACAAATTCTACAATTAAAATTGCTTCACGTTGCCTTTCTTTTTAACCCTAAACTCCATTCCACTACTCAAATTTCTCACAAAAATGGCTTAACCCTACGAAACAACCCAAAAGAGGCGAGGACCCACAAAACCCAAAATCTTCAAACCAAGTAGAGTACTATACGGGTGAGGAAGTTCCTCGAATCCGGGCTTATGAAAATGTGAATCGATTACCTGGGAGGGGAGAAGGAGTGGAAGACTTGGCAAACCCCGACTCTTGTGATATTACTATACTATGATGGAGGAGATTTGGAGAATGCTAAGATTACGGGAATTGGTGAGAATTTCGAGAGGAAATGGGGAGAAGTTCTTTTTATGAGATCCTCGATATCTTCCGGATTGGGTTTTTTATTTCTTTTTATGAACATGTTGTTGTCAGCGCTTAGTAGTAACAATTTGAACATTAAGTTGGAGTTGAGGTGGTAGATCTTATGAGTATAAGATGAGAAATTTTAGAGAAGATTTTGGGTTGTCTGGAAGTAGTTTTGCAAGTTATCTTTGTGGATATATGGCCTCGGTTGCTTGAGAGATTGAGTCGGCGGAAAATGTGACCGCTTGGTTGAATAATGGTCGGAGTTTAGAGGAAATGGTTATAGGAAGAAGGGGTGGTTGATTGTCTTAAGATTGCTTGCTTGACTGTATCTGAATTGAAGCTAGGTTTGTAGACACACTGTGTCAGTCGGTGGTTCCGTGGGTTCTCGGGATGGGAAATCCGAGGTAGGTTGGTGAACTCCCACAGAGCTTACAAAAAGATTCTTGCGTCGCCAACGGATAAATCTACCGCTCTTCATTTGCCTTTAAGTATGCGGCATTCGATAAGCGATCTGAGAAAGTAAACGACCGCTACGGAGATCTTTATCTGTGCGTCGGCGGAATCTTGGGGAGGAGATAGGGTGTTTTTCGAGGTATGCGAAGGGTGGGGAGCAGTCGAATCGCTTTGAGGACTCTTAGGACTTGCGCATGCTCAGCGATGTCGACTTTGGTGGAGTGGGAAGCTAGATCGCAGAACCGTGAAGATAGAAGGCCGTCGAACATGGGGAGGAAATGTAAGTTCGAGAGGAGGTAGATGACTTGGAGGATCCGGTGTTTCGGATGATGAGGATGATAGCGGCGAGGACTTGAGGATGTGAGGAGTGATGATGATGATGTGAGAGGAGATGATAGTGGCCAGTGTAGTAGTGCTCACCAGAGTGAGAATTAAAACATTTCAAGACCACAGTGAGACTAAATGGCATTGTTAGAAGGCAACGAAGTCATTGAGGAGAATCGAGGATTATCGTGAAAGAAAACAAGAAGCTTAAAGATTATGTGAAAGAATTATGAAATTCCTCTGCGTTTTTAGCGATGGTAATGAAAGTTGAAGGCCCACAAAAAGTATTTAGCTCACCCGGATGATGAGGGGCCGAGGTGGCGATAGGACCGTTGCGGGTCCGGTACAGTGAGGTACTCTCGGGGATTGGGATCGAAGGCCCACATCATGATGATGATGATGAGGGGCCTTGGATGGTATGGGATCCTTCTTTACAGCCGAGCCCTAGCGGAGTCCAGAGATCCAATTGAAGGGACTTTGATGGCTTGGACCAATTATCTTGTTTATGCTTATTTATGACTTGTTTAGACTTGTTTTTATACCCACTTTTTGTGATGATCTCGAAGGGGAGAATGTTAGACTTATGCTTTTTGTTGGTTTACATTTTAGTGTTTAGTTACTGCTTATGCGTTTGATTCTCTTATGCGCCTTTGTTGGATGTTTTTTTATAATAGCTTGTGTTGGTGTTTTTTTATTATCTATAATTATTGCCGTACTATATTAATGTGACTTACGTTGCTTATATAGATCCCATTGGATGTTTTTTGTTCCTTAAGAAAACATTGGGAATCTTATGTTGAGGGCGTCGACTTTTGTATTTTTACATTTTCTTCCCATAGCATAAGTCAATTTATTATCATCAAAAGGGGAGTTTGTTGAATAGTAGGATTCCGTTGAACCTATTTTTTGAAGATATGGAATTGTTCATCAATAATCCCGTTTCGAGTGAACATGTATTCGGGTTTATTCTAAATAAGTTCAAGTGCTAAAATTGTTGATCGGGGAAATTCGGAGGCTCATTGATGGAGTCGAACAAGCATGACCTTCGAGGGCTCGTGTTCTTCTTTTTTATAGAGGTTTGTGAAACTTTTTTAAGTATTTTGTCGTTTAAATTTGTGAGTATAGACTTTTTTGCCATTCCAAACTTGGTGTGTTTGAAAAGCGAAGGTCACGTAGTTTGAGAATCTTAAGTATAGATTGATTCATAGTTAAATTAAATCTGAATGAGCGTGGCATTTGTTTCGAGAATTGGCTTAAACGATGCGTTATTTTAAGAATTGACACCATGAACCGCCGAGACCCCTTGAGGAGAGATGCCGGTGTGATGATCGAGACCCGCCCGAGGACTGGAGTGCCGATAGAAGGTCACGATGATCGAGACCACTGAACTTCGATAAGGTACTGCAGCCGAGCGAGGCTTATAAGCGAAGATTTGCAGTCCGTGAGGGCTCGTGAGATTGGTCTCGATAAGTCACGATGCGGAGCTACTTTCGACTCAGAATTTTGTGTGACTATATAAGCCCACTGCTTTTCAAAACCTAAACAACTTTTGCGGCCTATTTGAACCACAATTTACGGCGTTTATTTCTTTGATAAGCAAAGAAGCGAAAAAGTCATAACTTCTGGCGTTTATTACTTAAGCTAATCTTTATTGAGGAGTTTCCTAGGTTGTGTGACGATTCGTTCATACCGAGCATTTATTGTTTGCGGTGAAATCCTTGTGTGGGAAGCATGGGGTTACTATTACAGGTTGAGTGGTACTTTGGGAATCCTAAGAGTGTGTTCTTGGGTTCCCCGATCTAGGTTGATTGGGAGTTGAAATCCTTAAGCGGGTAGCTTGGGTCATTTAGTGGGTAAGTGTTTGATAATGAGAGAACAGGAGAGTTGCTTGTGTGTAATCAAACATTCTTGTGTGTGAATTATCTTTTTCTTAAAATAAAGGTTGGAAGCCAAGCCCAGTCGGCGATAGAGACGAAGCTCGCTAATATCTTATTGTATTGTATTTCTTCCTTACTCTTTACTTTAAGTCATCATTATATTATTACTAATCATTTTGTTGTTTTATTTGTTGACTAATCGTTCACCGACTTAGGTTATCGGGTTATCACATTAGAAACGTATTCTTATTATTTTGTAATTCAGCGTTGTTAAATTAAAACTCAAAAAGGGAATAATTTAGCGTAAACCTTATTCACCCCCTACAGGGTTGAATGCAGGCTAACATTAAGTACCCGACATCACCGGCGCACTCTTAAATGCGATTGTGGGTTTGACTGCATGGGAAGCGCGCATATTGAAATTGTTAAAAAGGGAAAACTACAGTCACATTGATTGGCGCGTCGCGATTAACTCACTTGGTAGTCCCAAGCGAGGGACCTTGAGGGGCCGTGCTTTTCGTGGCCGGTTTCACACTTTTAAAAAATTCATAAAACTAATTGACATTTAATATACTCCCTCCGTTCCCTTTTAGTTGTCTTTCTAGTCATTTGCACATAGATTAAGAAAAATAAAAAGAAAAAAGTACATTGAAAATGTAAAATATCAATTAATTGAAACTATATAATTGGTTGGTTGATAATTTAATAACAAAAAGTAGTCAAAAGTACATTGAAAATGTAAAAATATAATTTTCTATATTAGAAGGACAAGTATTTTGAAATAAAAATTAAAATTTAGAAAAGGCAAGTAAAGAGAGCAGGAGGAAATGCAAAACTTAAAGGCGTGATTTTCACGTCATTTTATCACGAATAACAATCCTAGACAATAACAGGACTTGCAAGTGTGAATCGACCACGTAGCCCAGGTCGCTAATATGACTCGAGAGCATGTCAATTCTGATTTGCGATTCTGAGAACAATCGGCCTAACGTTGAAACGTAATAATTAGGGAAAAGCGGAAACTGACCAGTATGTAATACCTTTATCGTCGTTCATACATTTATATAACCAATTTATGCATTCGACCGTCAAAATTTTAAAGTGTACCCATTCTGTTTCGTTAAAGTCGAGTTATTGTTATTTTTGACATTAGAAAGTTAAAATTAGCGGGGTAATTATAAAGAAATAATTTTTCAAAACAACGCAACGCAATTAACCAATTAACTATCCAACTTTTTAGTAGTGTAACAGCGAGTATTACCGAGCTTTTGGCATACGCAATTTTTAAGATTTCCCCAAAGATCAAAACAAAAACCCTAAATTCCAACACTTTGAATCTTTTTAGACCAAAATCATTACTAATGTTCCGTGAAGTAAAACCCAGGAACTTCAAATCAATTTTTCTCGAATCTATTTTAAGTAAACCACAATTGAATTCCCCCAAATAGATTTTTCGCAAACCTAAATCGATGTTTTCGCCGAATCGGTCTTGCATGGGTGACCGAACATGAAAATCATCCGGAACCCTTGATGATGAAGCATTTAAGAAGTTTGCTATGGTATGTAACTTTAATATGATTAGTGTCGCTTTTTATATTTTAATGGTCACATTTTTGTTAGTAACCACAAAATGTAAATGAAATTATGGTTGAGAGATTTGATTATTGTGATCTTTGATACTTTTGAATTATGCTCAGTTTATTATTAGGCATTTAGGGTGAGCTGCGTGGAGATTTTTTGCTTACTGTGTATTTGCTCGAGATCCTAAAATGGGGGTTTTTAATGGAGCGATACTCTTGGGAAGTGGGTAGAAATGCTATCCAGTTTATAGGGTATCGATAGAACATAAGTTTCTTACAGTGTGTATTTTGTTAAATGCAGTAACATTGATAGATTAGATGACATAGAGGATTGGAATGGTAATTTGAAGATTAGTGATGCTTCTGTAGAGATTATTAAGGCTAAGCAAGTTGAAAGGGCTAGGTTGAGTGTTGTTGAGTTTAATTTAGATAAGGTTGATGTTAGGCCTTTCAATGAAGGGGAAGGGGATTTGGAAGATGATAACTTTGATGTTGATTTAGATAAGACTGGTGTTAATGAAAGGGATGAAGGTAGGATTGTTGATGAAGAGGTTCAGGAAAGTGATGAGGATGAAGAGTATGAAGAGGATGAAGATGAGGTCTTAGATGTTGAAGATGTAATATATAGGAAGGAACATGACTGTTTTGATGATGGGGACTTAGGTGCTGCAGAGCCTAATTTGATTGTTGCATTCTCTTAGAGCGATTGGAAATTTGAAGATGTGAAGATGCGTGACCGTAGAAGGGATAGTGATGTAAATCGATGATGATGCTTCAAGGGTTGATAAATAGCTGATGACACTCCAAATAATTTTTAAAGAAAATTTGACTTAAAGAGTGTTGATGGTGATTCTCGAACTAATAGATAAGGAACAAAAGAAATGCAAAGGTCCATATAGTAGACATGGAGTAGAGTTTAGAGAGAGGAGTTTGACTTGTTGGGAAGATGGTGGCGGCTTTTGAGGGATTATAAAAAGCTGGTGTGCTTGGGTGACAAGTATGTGATTCAGATTTTGATAGTGGTGATGATACTTCAGACAGTGATGGGGAAGGTGAAACTCTTAAGATGTCTGAGAAAGCTAGAAAGAAGAAGAGTTATAATAACCAATGAGAAAAACAGCCGAGAATCCTAAGCTATTATTTTTAGAGTTAGTTTTTTAAAATTTCTAGTCAATTCAAAGAGGTAATGACATGGAATGCATTAGTTAGGAAGAAAAGATATATATGATTTGAGTGTTAATGAGAAACATGGGTTTTGGGCTATTTATGGTATCCATGTGAATGGAGTGTGTGGCTATCATAGATAAAAGCTGAATGACTTTGAGACTTAGTCACCACTTATTATCTAGGAGCGTAGAATTGTATGTTTTTAAAGACAAGAGAAAGTCGGTTGAAGCGCAGTTGGCCCAGTGTTGCGAGGATTGGTTTAGGTTGTTACGATATAGCCGATAAGTGTTTTTGTATTAATGGAGTTGACAAGAAGTGTAGCTTAATGATACTTGAAATATACTTGAGAAGAACTAGCGAGATAGCATTGAAAGTCATACAAGGTGATCACATAGAGTAGTATGATATGATATGGGACTATATATTGAAGAGATACGCTTTGGTTCGGCTTATTTCTTGAGTATGAAAGAAGCGGTTAGATGATCCTAATGCGGGCTTTGTTTAAGAGAGAGAATATATATGTATTCGTTTGGGCGCTTTAGTTAAGGGATTTAAAGTTGGATGTAGAAAATTAATTGGATTTGATGGATGTCACCTTCAAGGATTACCACTTGATAAACAAATCTTGAATGTAGTGGCCATGATCCAAACAATGAATTAGTGGCACATATGTTGGGCCGATGGTTGAGAAGGACTTAAAAAGAAACACGGGAAATGGTTTGTACAAGCTACGAAGGAGGATACTTTGCGATTATAAATGAAGAAGCGATATGTTATAAAAGTAAGTGATAAAAAGCGAAAAAATATATACTTTATTAGTTTATCCTTTTTATACATGATTTATATGTGTCTGTCTTAATAATAATTCATATTATAAGGGTTGGAGAGTGCATTGCATGAGTTGTTATCAAGAGTTGAATACAAGAATTGTGTTCAACATATTTATAGGAATTTGAGAGAATTGATTTTGAGAGACAAGATTTGGGCATGTGCGAATTATCAGTGAACAAGATACAATGTTGTCTGTTGATGATATCAAAGGAAGCGTCTTTGCTAGATTGATAACGATAGCCGGCGGTACTCAAACAGCGGGTGCAAAGCTTTATTCTTTACAGCCTTGAAATGGGATATTTTTGAGTAATAATTTAAGTGAATTCTTTAATTCATTTATTTTATTTGCTAGAGATATCATGCTAGAAAGGATTAGAAGGCTTTGTATGGAAAGGATTAAGGATAGCAGATTGGCCATAGGTACTAAGCCTGGACCTTTATGTCATAGAATAAACAAAATCTTAGAAAAGAGAATTTGTTTTGCTGATGGGATGTCATATTCATGGAATGGCCTTGATGGTTTTGAGATAAGCTAAGCAATGATGGAAGCGATTCCCAGGGTTGATTTCAAGAGAGAGTGTAGTTGTAGGATTTAGCCATTAACATACATTTTATATATTCATCTTTATCCACCGTTTACTCACAAGCTTGACTGCAGGTTAGTTAGATTGACAAGCGCTCTAAAGAGATTAACATATTTGGATGGTTTTATGAAAGATGTCTTAGAGCTTGATGAATGTTCATACAGATGGCCAAACACTAAACTTGACATAACATCGCCTCTAGGTTTGTGTAAGACAAGCGGTAGACCTAGGAGTTGAGTGGGAAAAAAAGACATCACATTAAAGATTTTTATACCGATTTAAAGGAAAAAAGAAATTTGATGAGGTTGGGTACTTGGGACATAATACTATGGAATTCTTGGTCGTAATGTGAGGATTTGTGTGAAGAAGAGGCAAATCTGAGGAGAGGCAATGGGGACATCGAAGAGAAATCTACAAGAGCAACCAGGGAGAAAGCGGAATCTGAAATGCGCCTTGACCGTAATGTGTGAAGAAGGCGTATTAACTTCATGCAAACTATGTGAGTAAATTTTTTTGCTTTGTTATTACTTGACAGGCGAATTGTATTCAATTGTATAAGCCCACGATCCTCGTATTTTTACGATTCTTACTTGACCTATGATTGGTTGAATGGCATAGAAAAATATTATTCAACTTGATTGAGTTACTCGGCAGCTGGAGAACTTAAATACCAGTAGTTGTTAATGGGGAAAAGAACGATTGAAGTAAATTTGCGCCTAAAGGTTCCCGAGGTAGTCAAGGAAGAAGCATCTGGTGACCAATGCTGTCCTCAGGACATCAGAAGTTCTTAAAGTCACTTCTTGATCGAGCCTTCAATGACTACTAACTTAACACTTAAAAGATGGGGCGATTCCAAGCGAAAGAGTTAAATCTGGATCTTGATTTGGCCGGAGTTGTCTCGTAAATGCTTTAGTTTAACAAATAGTTTACCTAAGAAATAATTTTATGGGTTGTTTTTTGGGAAGTTCGTTGGTTTGTTTTAGTATGTTTTGTCTAATATGCTTTTGGAAAGTGCATTTGGTTTGTTTAGTTCCGAACAATATTTTCATAAACCATGGATGATTTGTTTTTGCAAAAGCATAGTTTTTGGTTTGTTTTATTTGTGTGTATGATATCAAATGGCCAACAAAATGCATATAACATTCAATGGATAAAACACAAATGAAAGTCATACAATTTCATTACAATCCAACTCAAAACACAAGACAAATCGAACTAAAAATTCAAACACATTAAGTTCAAATGTTAATGACAACTAAAACACAATGTAACTAGGCTCATTACACGCAGTCAGCTACGATTTCACGATACAAAGCCTTGATAAGAAAACAAACAACAAGAATTATAGTGACTTTGAGATATTTCTTGAACAATTGAAATTCTTTCTTTTTACCTTAATCTTCCCAGTTATCATTTCAATTGAAGTTGTGCAATTCGTCATTTTTCTCATGACATGACCTCAAAGGCTTCAAATTTCCCGCTTGCTGACAGTGAGCAGGAGGAGCCCAGCTACTTGTAGTATCTTTCTGTATCCAGCGATCAAATCATTGTGGCCTCAACTGACCTACACAAGAAGAATTGATTTTCGAGGAAAATAACATTATATTCGGTTTATTTTAGAAAATTGTCTCCACGTACCCTCGGCGTCGGACATCGTGGGAGCTTATGTTGCGGGATTCTCACTTCGTGGTTGGGGAGGCAAGCAATCTGAAACTTTACCAAAATATTCGCAGTATACAACTTTCTCTTCATTGTGATTTTGCATCGACATACTTTGGATGAGAGATTTGGTCGAAATGAAGAGATTCAAAGAGGGAAAATTCAATTTGGGATTTAAAATAAAGGGTGTTGATTGGGGAAAATCGACATAGGAGGTTGAATCGGGTTAATTTAGGGGAAAGGGTGTTAATTTGTGTTAAAAGGCTGTTTTGAAAAGTATTTGCATAATTACCTTTAATTTTAGCTTAGCGTCGAGAAGTAACGATCAACTAAACTCGACGAGAATGGGTGCTTGATAAAAGTACGCTTTAAAAATTGATGGAGTCGAATCGTAAAATTGGTTATATAGTGGGTGGAATGATGATAAAGGGTATTACATAGTGGGTTGCTCTGCCTTTTGCTCTAATAATTATGTTAAAAAGGGATTTTATATGGCAGAAACCTGGTGGCATAAAACGAAATAATAGTTGTCTTGTTTTGGCAATGGAAGCTAATTAGTTGGTTGTCCCACAGGCTATCGATTAATTTTCGATTAGGTCGCGGAAGCCTTGGAGTTCTTTTCTGGCATGGTCCTTGTATTACTGTTCTTTATGGTGTGGTCGCAGGCATAAATGTCACTGCTGTCTTAGCCCAAAGTATAAAGGAATGGCATTTAAAATAGTTCACATAATTAAAAATAAAACCACGCTTCTTGCTTTGGCCAGCACCACCACACCCTCTGCATGCTCATAGCTTTCACCCAGCATCGGCTCCCCTCACTCCCTCCCATGGCCCCACCGCCCCAGCACGCCTACGATCCCGCTCTGCCCAAGTTAATAAACCCTTGGGTATAGCACTTTAGATATCGATAAATAATAAATAAAATTTGGAAAATATATCTGTTAAATCCTCCAACTTTCTGAGTAGGACTAAAAGCATCTTTTTAGCTTGATAAAATTAATTAACGAAATGACTATTTTACCCTACTAAACTTCATACCGCTACGGTTACAAATAAGGAGTTAAAATATTGTTCATCTATTACTATTTGATTATAAGCGCCAATCAGAGCGAAAATCACCACCAAAATCTGAAAAGGTTCGATCTTTAAAATGAAATACGACCAGTAGCAAATGAAATCGTACCGGGTTTGAGGCATAAAGCGATAAATAAGCGACAAAATATATAGTGATCCTCGAGTTCAATTACGGCTAAAAACACCAAGGAGTTCAATCTTTATACTCTAATAACTTGATATGGCAAATGAGAACACCCCGTTTTAAGGCACATGTTGAATTCAAACATACTTGACAAATGAAATAGCCATGTGGGTGTTGTGACTCCTTTAACAAATGTGATTGTTGGTATGGCAGCTAAATCTTGCGTGGCGTACATTAAAATGCAACCATAGCAACCCGTTATGAAATTTTCTATAATGAAAATGATAAATGAAATGAATTTAATGAATTGTTTATACGTTATTATTATAATGAATTTTGGGATTCGAAGATGTAAGAAATGAAGAGAAATTGATTTAATTGGAATTTGGGTGTTCGTACTTTGGAGTAGTTGAAGACGTCAAGTTAGCTATGTCCGTCGTATACGTAGTTGGCGACTACGTGATGTCTGATGGGGGAGTAAGGGATGGGGTGGTTTCACGGGGAAGGGATGGGGAATGTTGTTGGTGAGGTTTAGGAGGAGGGGTGGGGTAGGGTAGGAGTGAGGCTGTGTCGAAAAAATGGCGTGGGTTTTTATTTTTTAATTGTGTACAATATTTTAAAATGTCTTACTATCTTTAGTTGAGTGTTAGGGGTAAGTAAGGCGTTATAGGGACGCGCCGAGAGAAAAACAGTAATCTGAGCAGGGGAAAAACTGGATTCGGGGCTAGCGAAAAAGTAATCCCGATGATTCGAGAGACTGGCTCAAATCGATTAACATTACGAACATAATAATTGCTCATAAGTCGCATTTACAGGGGGCCAATTTACTTTTACCACCAGTTTAGAAAAATTTGAATTAAATACATGACTTAATTTTATCATTTTTTTTTCTTATTTAATTTGATGGCATGCAAGACCTTAAAGGGGATTTATTTAGAAAAATGACTTTAGAAATAGGGATGAAGGAGTATATTAAAAAGGAATTTTATATGGCGAAATATGGTGGCATAAAGCGAAATAGTAGTTGTCTGTTTTATTGAAATGGAATTATAAGAAACAATGAGGAATTTTATAAATATAGTTTATAGGTGATGATCAACATGGTTTATGAACTTAAGCGGTAAACTTGTGAGGCTTAGAGTGATTGGTGATCATTTGATCATATGGGAATAACATGGATTCAGTCCAAGGGCAAGGAAATAAGAGGGTTGAAATTGTCAAAATAATTTATTAACAAAATCATAATTTGTAACTGATCTCATCAAATATGCGATTTTGGGGGGATTGATCTGATGGAGTATTTCTCTTCCTTATTTCATGGAATTATGATTTTGGTAATCTTCTCTTCCTTAATTCATGCAAATTCAAAACTGCTTAATCCATAGCTAAACAACACAAAATAATACATTTTTCTCTCCTTTTTCCTCTATTTTGCAATACTGATTCTCTATATTGTTGCTCCCTGAATCTCTAATTTGTGATATTGCATTTGATTTTTGGTTCTGGGTTTATTACTTCACTTAATTTCTTACTGATATGATTGAAATTGGAAGGTCCCCAGCTGCTGATGTAGTAATTCAAGAACCAAAATAATTCTATTAATTGAAAACGATTCAACTAGTCTCGGGTTTTAATTCTTTTGGTTCGTTATGCGTATTTCATAATTAAAAATTCGATTGTACACGCTTAACCCGATTTATATACTTGCATTGTTTTTTGAATTAATATCCTTGTTTTTGTTGGTGTTTGAAAGCATGAGGCGTTTGGACACCTTAACCCGATTTACATATTACTTGCATCGTTTTTTGAATTAATATCCTTGTTTTTGTTGGTGTGTGGGTTATGGGGGTGATTTATTGACATTGTTAATTTTTCTTCCCATAGTTATATTGTAATAGGGTTATTTGTTATCACTGTTATAACCCATTTCGCTTTGTTAATATAGATCGTTTATTATTTGCAGTGTTTCCTTATATTCCGTCGGATGCGATTCATGGAAATCGCTTGGTTTTTCCACGGTTGATGAAGCATATAGTTTTACTATCTATTCAGTAAATTACGGTTTCACGATTAAGAATGCAGGTTTTGTTAAACGAAATAGCAAAAATGAACCTATCGATTTTCCGTTCTATCTAGCATCGTCTGGCGAGGCGTAGGTTTAAAACAAAGCCCAACGGTAAACCTATAAAAGGAGAAAATTCAGATTTGGGTGTAAAGGCTACAATGAAGCTGAAGATGGATTTTGCAAAAGACGGTTATATTATTACTAAATGGATAGATCATCACAATCATCTATTGATAGATGTTGACAAGAGACATTTCCTTCCATACAACAGACATATCCAACAATCTCAAAAGTATGTCATTGGTCATCATATGTTGTCTAGTATAACTCAAAAGTATGCCATTGATAATTCAATGTAACTAAACATTTACACCAACTTGATAATTGTACAGAATTTGGGTTATAATCAGAATTAGAAACCCCATTCAACATAGAATTCGGGTTAGATTCAACATTACAAAACCGAACCATCAAGTTGGGTTATATGAAAATCAAAAAACCCATATATCACAAAATTCGGGTTAAACCACCACATTAGATGAAATCACCAATAAAATGGGTTATATTGAAACTCAAAAACCCATACATCACAAAATTCGGGTTATATCAAAGAATTCGAAACCACATAACTCGAATTGAGTTTTATAGAAAATCAAAAACCCATTCAGAGGAATATCAAGACTGGATTCCCAAACATTAATAAACACGACCATCAAATTGGGTTATATTGAAAATAAAAAACCCATACATCACAAAATTCGGGTTACATCAAAGAATTCGAAACAACATAAATTGAATTGGGTTATATTGAAAATTAAAAAATCCATTCAACACGAATTTCGGGTTAGCTTAAACATTAGTAAACACAACCATCAAATTGGGTTATATTGAAAATCAAAAACCTATAAATCACAAAATTTGGGATACACCACAAAAATAGAAAACCAGACCATAGAATTGGGTTAAATTGTAAATTAAAAAATCCACAAAACACAAAATTCATTTTTCTCATAATTAGAAAACCCAACTAGCAAATTGTATTTTTAATTTCTATGACAATGCATGTATAAAAATTGAATTATAATCAACAAATTCTAACCTTCCATATCGTCTTTTTTAAAGTGATACAGGGTTTGATATAATTATCGGCGGAATATATTTCTTGGGAATAATAACCTTCGATGGGGGAGTATACCACGCTCGTTTTAAATTGCTTTTAAGGAATTATGGAATTCTCTCAAAAAATTACCGTTTTTGGGTGGAATTCTCTACAGTTTTTGGAGTAAAAAGTGATGGTGTAGAATGGGATGGTTTTGGCTGCTTTGGAGAAAGCAGTTTTGGGAATTTTGTGTGCTTTGGGAATTGGCTCATAGTCCAACAATAATGACATGTTTTAGCTAAAGGTATTTTATAACTAAAATTGTATGAAGTGTGTAAAATGAGCATAAGTGCATGCTCATTTCGTATCACCTTTTCTACATTTTAAAATATAGAAGGATAATGAAGTAAATTACTGAGGTACAATCTGAACATAAGTTGGAAGGCGAAAAATTAGGAAAAAAGTATCAAATTGCTACTTTTTCAAAAGTTCATTTTCAATTTATTATAAGTTATAATTATAAGTTGAGTGATATTGAAGCATTTAAATTTTGATCGAATCAACTTATAAATTAAATTTGATAAAAGAAAAAAAAATGAGGAAAGCCAAACACCCTCATAGGCTTCTTTATTAAAAATATATTGGATAACGATATATATCACCAAATAAACAGTGATCATTCATGCAAGAATTGCAATGTTTTCATTTCACAACAAGTCAACAATGCAAAATTTAAATTGTTCGTCTTAGGATTAAAATTCCCTCTTCATTTTTTTTTTTTTTGAAATTTTATCTTCCCCTTGATTTGGAATCATTCCATTGATATGAATCATTAATAAAAGCATGACAAAAACAAAAGATAGAAATTCCATTGATGATACAACAATTATACATTGACAAAACGAAATGCAAATACATGAGAAAGAAGTACTCATTATATAATATATACTAGGGGCTAGGAATGATAGTAAAATCTACTTTTTTTAAAATAAAAAAAAAACCACTAGGGTCAATTTTATTAAAAGCAATACATAATTGTTTTTGTGATGCAACACAATACAATAAATAAAAATAGTATACATTCCTTACATTAATCTTAATGACATTTTGAGGCAATTTGCTTAATCTTTTACCAAGAAAACTTTCATAATGTGTACATTTAATGATAGTATACATATCTGTAAGCTGTATTTCTTGTTTAATGTATCAAATTAAGGACTACATTTACAAATAACAAGATAAACTTTTCAAGAAGATCTAAAGTAAAAGGTCTGATACCAGATCCTCAACTATTCTACCTAATAGTTCTTCTTCTATGTAATCAACAACTTGTTCAACTTCATCCCAAGTAAACGCGTTCATCCATCCAAGATCCCATGCCCCGGAAACAGCTCCATTGCACCATAAATCTTTCCTGAGCATAGCATAAAAATAATCGATATGAAGGTCGTCACTACTAAGTCTACTGTTATCTTTCAATTTTCCTAATTCATAGCAAATTTTGTCCACCAAATGCTCAAAAGAAACTGAAATCTTTGGTCTCTGCTGAGGGTGTTGTAGTAGAGGGTAAACGGTTAGTTCCCATTGCTGGCATTTACATTCCAACAATTCAGTGGCACAAGCTAAAATGAGTTTGGCATCTGGTAATTCATCGTTGTCTAAGCTGGTTGCCTCCACCAGCAAAGATTGACATGCAGTTGTATCGAAGAGTTCTTCTGCATGATTGAGGAATGATATACTGCTCGAAAGTACAGATCTAACTGTAGTTTGATATTTCCAGCTTTTATTCAAGCTTGAGATACAATTAACTTCTGAATCATCACCCAAGGCACCAACATTTTGTTGAATGATTATATTGGAAGATTCAGAGGATGGCTTTGTATCATCTGCATTCAAATAGTGCTGAATGAGAGATTTAAACAAGTATACTAAAAAGCACCAAAATCGGGATGAGATACCAATATACTTTATATACGATTTGTACAATTGTATATCAATAAAGTAAAACCAAGACATCAATAAATAGAAGTGTTTACTTTGACTACCAATTTCGAATTTCGAGTCATGGTAGAGTTGACGTACGCTTGGAAACTGTTCTCATTGTTAAGAGGTTTATGATTACTATCATTGTGCCACTAAAAGGAGATAAAACACTTTCAATAGTTCTTCAGCATGATTTTAAGACTTTTATAGTCTTCATTTCAAGGCGGAGTGTTTATTACACTATGATAAACAATTCTTGCATTTATTCACAGACCCCCTAATACGTATATATCTAGAAAAGCAATGCCAAAAATAAATAAGTAGACTATTATTGCATCCTCTTTCTTTCTAATACTTAAGGAAGAGCCACATGTTAGCAAGAGCCTTACCGCTAGAGCAAATATCAGAAATATCTCTCAATTCCATAGAGGATACAGGCTCCTGGATGATGCTTGTTCCCAGCATGCCATCTTCATTGTCCAACTCTAAATTAATTCCGATGTCAATAGTACCGTTTCCTATGATTTCAACCTGCGTTTCACAGCATTACCAATATTTCCTTAAAAAAATTCCAGCTATTTAGTGTTAATTGGCAGTACAGAGATGCTCGAATGCTATAATGAATGTAATAAAGAGCCAATAACAAGGATTAGAATTTAGACTCACAGCTACTGGAGTTTCCGTATCACTAAGCTTGTCATGTTTTATAGGTTTTTTCTGCTTTGCAGGACTTGAAAGCATCTTTGTCGTTCTGCTTCTGGAGATGGTGTTTTTATTTTGCACAACCTTCTTACTTGAGGCATGAGATTCTCTTGAAATGCTGGTCATCTGTTTGGAGTTAATATTTCTTTGGTGGTTTGCTTTTGAAACTCCATCTCTTCCTGAATTCGACTCCTTAATCTGGTTCCTTTCTTCACCATTCTTCACTTTAGGAGCCACTCTGTGAATCTTGTCAACTCTTTTCTCAATCACCTCACCCTTTTGCAAATGAGAAGTAACATGTCCGGAAGCTTTTGGCCTAATAGGAGATGTATTATCTTCTATTTCACTTTCTTTGAGTTTAGGCCTTGCTCTAGCTTGCTCGAAGGACTTCGTTTCTTTTTCCCTACTAATCCTAAGAACTGCATGCTTACCTGCCATAGTTTTTCTCTGCATTGTTGGATTACTCAGGGCTTCCGGAGGCTCAATGTTTTTAGATGAAACACGTTCTCTCGCCCTCCATAGCTTTAGCATTTCTTTTGTCTTAGAGGACGCTCTTCCACAAGTACAATTGTTTATGTGAGGAAATTCTTTATCAAGGCTATATTTATGCAGGGGCTTCATGACTACAATGGGTGGTGAATCATCTGAAAAGTCAGAAACTTCATAGGGACGCCATTTTTGTGTTGGTTCCTCAAAAGACTTGTCTCTCATAAGCCCCTTGGATTGCATGATTTCAATAATTTCTCCCAGGGTTCTCTGGTCTGGCTTGGCCTTATGAACAATGAAACTAGGCTTTCTGGCAATTGGCAAATCAAGATCAAGAATATTCCTCTTGATCGTGGATTCGCTACTCTTTCCTAACGGCTTATTTGGAATAAATTGCACGGGGTCGGAGGCGAGTTCGTCCAGTCCCATAAGTTTGGCAATCAAATTCGACCCTTTTGGCCTCTCCGATTGCACATTTGACGAAGATGAACCAGAAGATATGAAATCATGGGAGTTAAACGTCGAAGACTGGCTGGAGCTAGCTGAGGGGGTATATACAGATGAGTCCACATTTCTCTCAGCAGATTCCCTTTCTTTAGAAGAACCTTTCTGCAACAGATTTTGCCGCGCAAAGCTTTCTCTAATCACATCCCTAAGCTCATCATAACAATCCTTTGAAGAACCACCATCAGCTGAAAGCCTTGGCTTCTGAAAATCAATCACATTACTGTGATCTGTAAAACGCTCCGAATAACTTCTCTGAAGACTGTTCCTATCTCCAGACTTCTCCTTCTTCTTGAAACTCGACATGAACTTCGAAGCCTCCTGAAACCTCGCCAGCATCTTAAGAGATTCTTGCAGACTCACAGCTCCTTTCAACAATTTTTTCGCAATATCTTCTGATTGGCTTTCAAGGCTATTCGTAGACAACGAATCCACAACGTTGCTAAGTTTCTGAGCTCCTTCCGAAACCTCCTTCAACCGAGCAGAAGAAGAACTATCAAATTTATTAATTAAACCGTTGGAGGATGTTTCCTTTCTTATATCCTTATGTGATGATGCAACTAAATTCTTCTCTGATTTAGCATTTTCAACTTTGCCCCCCAATTTTTTAGTAGCCTTGGATCTTCTTATTGTCTTACACTCAACAATTCCACCAGGATCATCACATGTGACAAAAGATCTATACACAATTGATCTAAGACTGTCTTGAGGCATATTCTACAAATTGGACCAAGAAAATAAAACATTGAAAAAGTCAGATATAACAACTACTTTAATTCACAAAAAAACAAAAATCAAGAATTTATTTTCAACACCCTTTTCATAATTTTATACACTCTAATCAAAGATATGAGCTTTTATAATCAACACTATCACTTGCCGTCTATGAAATAAAAAACGAATTTTTTTTAAAGAGAAAACATCATTTCTGATTGAAATTTTCAAAAGATCCATTAAATATATAAACCATATCAATTTGAAACAATTGTAAAATGCAAAGAAAACAAAATTCAATAAAAATAACTAAAAACCAACTCTTTCAAGTATTCAAAACAGAATTAAATTCATATGTTTCCAGTACCTGAATAAAAAATCTTGAATTTCTCTACAAATGCTGAATTCCCTTATCAAAACAATTATGTCTAGTTTCTTAGTCAACATAAAATAAACAAATACTAGTTTGAAGAAGACAAATGAAGTTGATTTAGTTATTCATTTAATACTTACTCCTCCATTTTCGTTCCGTTTCAAAATAATAAGCCGATTGCTTAAAATGTAAAAGATTTTATTAATACTAGACATAAAAAGTTTATATATTAAAATTATAAAACTATATTAAAAATGTAAAAATTACATTGTAATCAGAAAAGCTATATTAAAATCGTGAACAATTAACTATTTAAAAAATAAAATAAAAAATTATATCATCATCTATTTCTAAAATTGAAAAGTTTCAAGTATGAAAAATGAAGAAGACATTTAACTGAAGCAGTTAATTCTCACCTACATGTATGGTTATAGTATTGAGACAGAAACCTTAGATCCACTCAAGTAGAAAGAACAAACAACTTGTGATTCTTGAATTTCAGTTAAATGTACCCACCTATGATAGAGAACGTTTCAGCTGTAATAAATTTTGATTGATACAACATGGATAATTTAATGAATATTAACCGAATATAATATTAATACAAATATTATGAAGTAATTTTAGAAAATCGTTAGAATGATCAAAGAAAACTCGAGATTCGAGGGTAATATGATAGAAGGGAGACCATGTTGCGGAGAGAAATACATAATACTTTGTTACGAGCCAAAACAAAACTGACACTTAAAGAAAATATACACGTTTAAGACTACTTTATGAAATGATTTCGTCTTAACATAGAGTGATAATTATTTCAAGACATGTAATATTTAAAATGTGAAAAATGATTTTTAATTTAAAATACTCAATCATACAAAAACATACAAAATATTAAAAGTTATAGTTAATATGCATTATAAGTTATAGTTAATATGTATTATAATTTTTTATCAACTAAGTTATGTTTCGAAAGGGGAGAACAGTTAATATATAGCCTAACATTTGTTGCATGTGGAGTTGCAGTGTGTGTGTATCCAAAGATCTTTCTTCCTGTAGTATTTTATTGACTTTTAATATGAGTACTATATAATTAAGCATGCATGAGGAAGGAAGCTTCGAATGATAATTGAGGATTAGAGATTATTGAGTGATAAAGAGAGATGGGAAAGCTGAAAATGACAATGAAGTCGAAGGGGTTCGTAATATTTTATTGTTTCTGCTGTTTGGAACATGTCCTTGTCTGCATGCAATTACTGGTGTAGAGATTCTGTTCGGCAGATATTTAATCGTTCATAATTATAAAAAATACCCTATAATATTTAATCAAAAAACTCGATTTAATAATTTTCATAAAAATAATTTAATCGAATTTGAATGTTAATTTTTACTCGATAATTTATTAGGTAAAAACTGAGCAGCTAGACGACTACTTACCTAATAAAGATTTAAATTAAATCATAAAATAATATATTTAGAAAAGGAAGAACTATATGTCTAACTTCTCATACTTTTATTTACGTTTCAATTAGACACATACTTCTCGTGACCTAACACTTCTCATTACCATAGACATTAAGTTAGTCAATGGTAATTAGTGTTGTGTTTAATTGAAAACTTTCCCATACCCGCCGATTTTCATTATTGTAAAACCTGGACCTCGCAACATGTCGAAGTTAACTACCAAGTACAAGTTCTTTGCATACGTGATTAATCAAGTGATAATTATCCAACTCAGAGGTTAGCTAACCGATAGACACTGATAAATTCGCGTCGGAAATTCTAACTAACTCGTATATGAGATCGAAATAAAAGAAGGGTGCGATGGGGTTTCTCGGAGGTTAAGGTAGTACTTTTATCTTTTACAATTATTTGGGTAATTGAATTCCACAATAAGTGCTTTTTTGTCATACATTATTGTGCTTAATAAGTTAATATGGAATATGTTAACCGCATATACTCCGTATAAATTAGTCCATTTATAAAGTAGATCAATGATATTTATATTATAAAATAATTAGGGTAATTGAATTTTCATAATTAATCCTTTAACGAGACATGATTACTTAATATGAAAGATTTTAATAATCGGTATATTCTTTAAATCAGATTTGCTACTATATTTCCTATCAAATCCTGAATCAAGTACGGAGTATGAATTTGTTTATCTTTAGTTTGATCAATTACGAGTGAATTATGGAATAATATGATTATGTACCAAGACAAATTTCAAGACGATTTATTTTAAAATCGAATCTATCAATAAATATATAAAGATGGAATTAACTCATAACAACTATAATCCTACAAACCAAAAGGTTTTAGGAAGTTGAATTACATAGTAGAAAAATAAAAATTTCCTACTCGATTATTATTTCAAAGTTTGAATCAATCGAAATATTTTTCAAAGTAATAAAAACAAAAACGTGCCTACTAATAGTTTTGAAAAAACTATTTAAGCCAATAGATTGATATTTGAATCGCATGCCTCTGAATTCATTATATAGGTCACCTACCCAAATAACATAAATAATGAATGCAGTCACAGAAGTCCCGAGCAGTGTTCATATGTGCCTTTCCACTTTTGAGTCATCATAAATGTAATTACTACTCCTTCAACTTTTTTCTTTTTTTTAAATCTACTTGAAACTGTCTGATATAATTATGCTCAAAATTTGAATAAATGTCAAAGTTAGTTGTTCGTCATGTTCTTCGCCTTTAATTTAATTTTGTTTAATATTAGCATCAAATCCATGTTTATTACTACTTACATTGAAATTTAAAACTTTGTAAATTGAACTTCAATCGTTTTTATTATAAATGATATAGCTCGACACCATAAGTAGTTTAATTACTTGAGATGTAATAAGATTATGCTACGTTATTTGAGCTAGTTTATAGAGTATTATTAATAAGATGACTAAAGGTGAAAATGGATGTTTACATTAAGAAGATCACTCATTACTAGACTCGAATCTTATAAATAATGGCTCATCTAAATGAAACGAAAAAAATAGAATTAACTATTGAATTGAATAATGAAACTAATCATCAAATAAAGTTTTTTTTTTCCTTTTGACATTGATTTTTCTACTCTAATTATTAATAATGATATTTCGTGTCTTTATATTCACATTCATTTGTGTACTACTTTGTATACTACCGTAAAACGTTATAAAAAGAATGGTTTAAATTTATACTAAAAAATTTTAATAGCTTTATTGAATGTACGTTGTAGATCCAATATAGTCCATTAGGGCCTTCCAATTTTCTTGCCAAGATTTTGCAACTTGTAGGCTTTGAATCGGTATTTAACGGGTCATCGTTAGTATTTAACGGTACCTTGCTAAAGCAATTACTGCGGCCTCTTTTAGAAGGGGATTGTGGGCCGAATAGGGGCCCAAGATAATGTTAATGGGTCTTTTGAGTCCGGTTCGTTAAGGAGATGGACCCGTAGGACTCGAGTCATGGGTCCGTTCAATTCGCTACTTAATGAACCGGGCTGTCGGGTCCGGTTCGTTTGACACGTCTACTTGCAGAGTAGCCTAACCCAATAGGGTTGTATGCAAGTTGGGTTTGACCATGTACTGAGTAACCAGATCGGGTAGACCCTTTATCGAGTAGGTTAATTATTTTATTATTACGGGTACCGACTCAGATGTCAGTCAAGAAGAGGTATCGAGTTAGTTTTTTTTTATCAGGTATCTAGCGGGTAACCACTCCATTTGTACATAAAAGACATGTATAAAACTACAAATAAGTATGGTTTTAACGAGTATGGATGAATATACTTTATCAAGTATTATTACCCCGTTGTTTTGGGTATCAACAATATTTAATACTCGGATCCGACTCAATAACAAGTCAAATAAGGTTTTTCAGGTTGAGTGTCTGTCAAGTCCACTAATATGCTAATATTGAGCGGCCCCTTATACGAGCCTTGTTCCAGTTCGACATATGTTTGAAAGACGTTTGATTGAGCATGATTCATTCATCTCTACTCTCTAGGCTTCTTGTATGAGCCTTGTTCGAGTTCAAATGTTCAATGCATCATATTCATCTTCTTTTGTATAGTCCATCAAATCCTTCTCACTACTTAAAACACATTATCTAAGATAGAAATATATAAAGCATAAAATAATTTCCGGAATTCGAATGCGAAACATATAGTCAAATGCTCTAATATGATACTCCATGAAAACAGTAAACATATGATGAAGTTGCCAATGTTATCTTCTCAATTACACCTTACTTCTTCCCCTTTTCTAGTTCCAAAATTATGTCCGTTTTCATCCAAATAGTAGAAAACACAATTAACAATTCATGCTTATTATCATATTTATAGATTTATTGATGCACATATATTAAATTGGAGATGTAAAAGACTAAAAAAGAAATGAGAAACTGTAGTCTAATATTGTCCGAAAAGACTTGTAAATTCTTATTTAATTGACCTATCAATACATATATCATATCAATAATAAATTCAAACCCCCTTTGTGACATACTGACATGCCACATTCTAGTAGAGTTGAGGAGATGGATGACTAAGAAATCAGTGCCGCCCATGTATCTCTTCCCAGGGTCTTGCCAACAATGAAAAATAATCTAACCTCCAAATTTCCAAAGTTTGCCTTTCCACTATTGTGTTTGTTTATTACTCCATCCGTCTCAATTTAATCTATCATCTAGTTCAAAATTACTTTATTAAGATAATAATTTGTTTACTATTTTCATTTAGAAAGAAAAATATTAATCAATGAAAATAGTAATATTAGGAGATAAAATAGAGTTTTTTTTAACTTCAATATAAAAGGTTGCATCGATAAAATAAACAATCAATTATAATGAAATAATAAGTTCTTCCTAGATGATAGTATTGTTTATTTTTCTTTGTACCAAACGTTACTTCCCTTATTTTCAATATGCACCCCACGTTACATTAGCTCCAACATAAAAAATAAACATCAAGTATTTTTGAAACTATCAACTAAGGGGATCAGGAAAAAAACCCTTATCCATTTTTTATCTTAAACACATTACTTATTTTGAGTTTTTCTCTTTGTTTCAATGTAAATGAAAGGCATAGTTTTCATCATTGTTCACCATTTATGTTTGCTTGTTAGGCATTAATGTTGAACTAGGTGTATGATGGTAAGGAAAGAATTTGCCTTAAAGAAACTGAGATCATTCCAAAAGTCAGGATCATTTAAGCTTAAAAAGATGTTGGAGATTCCAGGGAGGCTATCACACAGTATGATCCTCGACCGAGGAAATGGCAAAGAAACCATGGAGGAAAAGGTTCATTTTCTAGGCCAAGCTGAGAACTCTTCAGCATTGGATGACCAAGAAATAGGTAGCGTCTACAATGATGTTGTCGATAGACTGCCAGTTTCGCGCCTCAGCAAGAACGTAAAGGGACCGGAGAAAGACAAACATCCCTCTGGTAGTTGATTTACAGCAATGCTTCATAGTTTCATTTGTCAAGTGATTGGTAAATGTTAATATTTTCTTGAATTGTGATATGTTCTGTTGTTGGGTTGCATTAGATATGGAGATCATGAAGGAAAGGTTTGCTAAACTGCTTTTAGGAGAAGATATGTCAGGAAGAGGGGAGGGTGTCTCATCTGCTTTAGCTCTGTCAAATGCAATCACTAATCTTGCAGGTTAGTTTCTTTCACATATTCAAGAATCATTATCATAACATAATTTATTAACTCCCTTAAACTTAACATAACAATACTTCATATCTATGAATGTTAGAAAATCAAATACAAGTTCTTAAAGAGTTAAGAGTTCTCTATAGATGGATGTCAATTGTCCACTTCATTTTTAAGATCATTTTCATTTGTAGTAGTAATATTCGATTCTGACTTGTGAGCCTCTTGTTAGCTTCCGTTTTCGGAGACCAATCGAAATTGGAGCCTGTGTCTGCAGAAGGGAAAGCAAGGTGGAAGAAAGAAGTTGATTGGCTATTGTTAGTAACAGATTACATTGTAGAGTTTACTCCTTCTCAACAAACATCAAAAGATGGAACAACCATGGAGGTAAAATCTAATACTTACCTCGAATCTCCCCCTCCTCGACCGCCCACCTTTGTCCTCATATTTTTGTCTCTAACCTTTCTATTTCATAATTATGCAGATAATGGTGACACAACAAAGAAGAGATCTACTAATGAATATCCCCGCCTTGCGGAAACTTGATGCCATGCTAATTGTAAGAAAGTTCGTTCTTCTTCCTTTCAAACATTTTTTGATATCTTTTGTGAAACTGATTCTTGATCAACTGATAAATGAACAGAGTTGCCTAGACAACTTTACAGACAATGAGTTTTGGTATGTATCTAAAGACGCCGATGATTCAGAGAAAGGTGTTCAAATGATGGATAAACGTTGTCTCTCTACAGTTAAAGTTCCTCCAGATGGACTATCAGAAGAATCAAGAAGAAAGTTACAATACCAAAAGGAATGTGTAAACCAAGTACTAAAAGCATCTCTAGCTATTAATGCTCAGATATTATCAGAAATGGAGATTCCAGATAACTACATAGAGAATTTACCAAAGGTATGAACAAATAATCTCTCCACTTACACATTACAGAAACAACAAAAATAGAGTAAGAGCATTTACTGAATTCGATGTAATTTTTTCTATAATGCAGAATGGTAGAGAAAGTCTCGGTGAATCAATCTACAAGAACATAACTGTTGATATTTTTGAACCTGAACAATTCTTGTCAACCATGGATTTATCATCAGACCATGCAATTCTTGACCTTAAAGATAGAATTGAGGCGTCGATCATAATCTGGAAGAGGAAGCTGAACCCCAAGGAAATGAAGTCTTCTTGGGGCTCAGTAATTAGCTTGGAGAAGAGGGAGCTCTTTGAAGAGAGAGCAGAAACAATCTTACTTCTCTTGAAACTACGCTTCCCCGACATTCCTCAATCTTCACTCGACATTAGTAAAATACAATTCAACAAAGTACATATCACTATAATTTTGTTTCTCTAATGCAAATTATTAGACATAAATTGAGTTTGGAACACAACAATCTTTGTTTTTTGTTGTTTAGGATGTTGGACATTCCATCCTGGAAAGCTATTCAAGGGTACTTGAGAGTTTGGCCAACACTGTCATGACTCGTATTGAAGATGTCCTATATGCAGATTCCCTCACCAAATGGAAACCTTCACCAAATTCATCGCCATCTCACCATCCAAGCAGCTTATTAGTTAGCGATGCTGAGCCACCACTGACACGAACCTCATTGACAATGTTCGATTTTATTGGTTTGCATTTGGATAATATGGAAACACAGAAAAAAGTCTGCAGATCTGAAATAAAAAGGTTCTCATACATTGACAAGATAGAGAACTGCCCAAGAAGTCCAACTGCTCGCCATTAATGGAGGCAGTAAGGATGAGCACTTAGCCGCTAAGTGAAGCCGAAAGAGGAAATCATGACATTGTAAGAAGAAAACTTGCAAGAGAAGTTGGTAACAAGAGAAGAACGTAGTCGAAGAGCTTTATTTTGATTCAGATTGTAAATACTCATTACTTAATTTTTTTGTGATCTCTCTTCTGTCTTTTTTTGTGGTTAGGACTTATGGATTCAATATTACTTTTCTGGTTTGTTTGAAATGATTTTGCTAGTGTAATCATTCACCATCTGTTCAATCTGTCATGATAAACTGATTGATTACTTGTTTTGACAAACTGGTAAATTTGTTTAATGATAAGAGTTTGTATACAAGAATGAAATTTTATAATAGTTCATAACACATGTCGTGATGATAATCCATAACCTATGTAGTTGTTTTCCTTCCACGGCGAATAAGTGAAATGAGCTCATTTTTTTGGACAGATTTCCAGTTCAATAAGTTGCGCTTTTTCTTTCGAGCATCCTAAAATATGAACGAGGGAAAGAAGAGCTCAAAGGATAAGTACTCTCCCGCTTAAGAAAATTAAAGAACTGAGTGGTTGGTGAAACCTGAAATTGGAAATGGGATTGTGGTCTTGGCTGTAAATAGAGCTCATCGTGAACCAAAGCACTGCAGCACGGAAGTGAAAAAATAAACCTCTAAATTTTCATTTTCCCTGTCTGATAGTTTTAGTAACTTATGAAATGTTCCAGTTTAATGCATACCTGGAGCTGAATGGCCATCACTTTCCTCTTCCTTGGTTTCTCTGGTTAGATCCTCGATCAAAGACGTTTTGCAGTAGAATGTGTACAAGAAAAGGGGTACCTCCTCTTCTCTCTCAAATTCTCGCACCTTTGAACTCTTAGCTGATACAGGAATACTCAAGCTTCTGCATAACACAAATACATTTCAATATATATCGTGTTATCTCTCTGCAGTGGCCAAAGACTCTTGAAGGCTGGGAGAAAATGTAGAAATGGTACCTTTGCATTGCTTTGGATCCGGAGGAACCAGAGGTTGCTGCGTGAAATAACAAGTGATGTAAAGAGTTGCAACATCCAAAGAGAATTAGTAAGAATATGCTGAAATAAAGAACTTGAACTGCTGAATGGAGACGTCTTCATATAGACGACCCCAGTTAGTGAGATAAGGTCTGGTTTGATTTGGTTTAAATAACTTGAATTACATGGTAATATATAGCGCTGGTAGTGTTTGGGAGACTCAGAATCCCAGTAAAACTTTGACACTGCAAGTTTGCTTGAATATTGCTGGCATGCGATTAATCTCTGTTTAAAGAAAAGATGGAATATGTGAGTTATAATAGCCTATTTTCTATGCATCCAAGCTTATACAGTTACTTACTTGTCTTAAGGTATTAATGTGAAACTCTGTTTGAGATATTGAATCGCCTTTAGGAAGGAGACATTCAAGGTTAGATGAAATGCTTCCTAGATGATCAACAACAGTAACAACAGCCTTGCAGACGTACTCTTTCGTATTCTCCACCACTCTGCACATACACATTACAACATACTGTAACTACTAAAGAAATCTTCATTTTCTTTAAAGACCTTTCTCCCACCGCGGAGTAAGTATGAACTCGGGTGATGACTGGATCTCAAAACAACTCACAGTGTCTTATGTTCTGCTAGGAGGAAAGCCGATTCGCAATATTCAGCAGAATGGTGAAGTTGAGAACTCAAGTCTTTAAGTTCCTGCACAAAAGTGAATACATCATTACACAACGTCACAACGTCTAACATAATAAACTAACTCTATGCTGCATTATTCATCAGTAACTTACTTTAAGAGACTTGTCAAACACCATAACTTCATCTAAATCGAATCCGGGAAATTTCGTATCAGATGACTCCTTATCCTGCATTCTCTTACCTTTGCATAGACTCAAAAAATATTGGGAACAACACCCTTTTCTTATATGATACTTTTAGTGTCCCAATTTGATTGCCATAGAGTACAGTGTTGAATGTATTCTCGTGATAGTCTCATTTGTGAATGTGAAGTTTGTTGATATTTTAAACAGACGCATGGGAGTATTCACAAATAGGACAAAACATATATTGTTTTCATTCACCAAAACTACAAGTTTTGTATATCTCAGGTGAACCCTACTACTGAACACCACATGAGAAATACAAGTTTTTGTCATTATGTCTTTTGGATATTTTCTTCAAAATTCTAGCAAACACCAAAAAATGTGAAATTCTTCATCTTTAATTCTACTACCATCATATTTGGAAATGAATTCCACAGCTTCCCCAGTTCTCCTGCTGTCTTGAGTTCTTGAAGGATGGTTCAAAAACATAAAATTACAGTACAATACTTTTAAGATCCTTATACTCCGTATATTATACTTTTGAGCGACCTTTTGATAGTCGCCTAATTGGAGTAAAATATTGAAAATACTCGAGCCTAAAGTAGACACGTCGAGAGCAAGGAAGGTCTTATCGTATCAGAATCGTTGCAAACCCCCATAACTTCAATCAAAAGCCAAGTACTCTACTTAATACACGATCCAAATGTTAACGAAGGTTCAACACATCCACATATCTATTTCATTCATAAGCTGTGTTCTAAGAACTTCCAAGGGAAAGATTTTAGGCAATTAGAATGAAAATAACAGTATACACTATAAATTTGCTGGACAATCTGATATCAATTTGATATCATTGCATCAATTATGACTTAAACAGACAGTATTTTAAGTAGGAGCAACTTGAGAAACTCCCCATGTTTAAGAAGTTAGGTTCTTCATACTTGTTTCCACTTTGATAAACAAGACTTTTAGCTTTGTCAAGTAGGAGCAACTTGAGAAACATGTGTACAGAACACTTTAGAAACTTTTGGAATAGTTAAATTGATAAGAACATGAAAAATATTTCTCAAAAGTTTAAGAAACAGTTTCTGATTCTGCTCAACTGAGGCCAGAAAAAGAAGGAAACCGACATTCGAATCCAAAAGGATGTGACTAAATTCAGTGTCACAAAGGCATTGAGATACCTGCAACATAGACAAAGAGGAGGTATTATAACACATGATTAAAGCAACGAAAAATTGACATCCAAGAATTGGTGAAGGTTACAAAAATTTGAAATAACTCATGTTGTATGGATGGTTAAAACTTAATGCCGAAATATGATAATGAAATATCAAACTTCCTTTCAATGATAGCTAAAGCTAATGCACTTCTTTAAAATCAATAAGCTAAGAAACATTAATGTTTTGTTTTTTAACACTCGACACACCTTGTAGCTAGACAGCCCTCTGGATCCACAGCTAAAAAGCATTCACATTCAGTGGTTTTATTCTTAATAAGTCGAAGGGTACCAGAAGTCATTTATTAGTTGCGTTTAAGATAAGGCAATAAGCTGACAAGAGGTGCTTTATAAGGTTCTCATGAGCTTCTAATCCTTCTACTATTAGCCACACCATCATTGTTGGATTGTTTTCCTTCAGGCATTGATGACTGGGCATTCGATAATCTCATGCAAGCCCCCAGGTGGAGCTTGATCCATATCTAACAAGCTAGCATGCTTGCAAAAGTAACTCAACACAGCAATGATTAAAATGTAGAAGGCTTATGTACTGGTAGAATTGTAGAACATCAGAAGTAATTCAACAGTATTCTTTCAGTAGTTCTTCCGATAGTTTCCATCTTATAATGGCATTCAAGATGGAATATTATATTATTGCAGTCTCACAGAACCTTCCTCAATACTCTGAACACTAAGAAGATTACAGTAGGCAAGTTGACACAGTGACAACACTGATCCTCAGAATCAGCTGAATACTACGGATACAGCATTATACGACTGATATCCTATCCCTAATTGAACAATAACTTCACGGAAAGGGTCTTCGATTTCCAGCTATTTTTAGGGGGAAAAGGTTTGGGATGGGTGTTTTGATAATTGAACTATGAATTCTTTCAGGAAAATATCCTCAAAACAATTTTTCCTATTAGAAACATATCATTTCATTTATGTTTGGGACAACTAGTATTTTTTAAGTCTTGGATGGAATTCAGCCGTGCCAGTAATATCATAAACACAATAAAGTGTGATTACAATCTTCATCAACTCCGCCCCAAATGAGAACCCTTATAATCTTAACCATTCTATAAACAATCGATTAAAACCAATGTAAATAACCGACAGCAAACAAATAACACTGAACACAATGGATAGAGTAAATCAACAAGCAAAAGGATAAGTCGGTGTCATTTATAAATTGATCCAAGCGAACGTTTTTTCAGCAAAGACGCACCTTGTGGAACTATTCCCCAACTCTGCGACTCAATCGACAAGCTTGACGTTAACCTTGCAGAAGCAATAGCACTGTGCAACGGTAACATTGTCTCTAAGCAGCAACTAAGCTCCACTGGTAACCTAATTCAAACAATTCAGAAAAAATTGCATTAATCATACTCCATCCATCTCAAAATGATTGTCTAGTTTTGAACTTGTCGACTTTCTAAATTTTGAACTCAAATATTCTTTCAGTCGCACAAAAATTTTTGAAAACATACGGAGAATATTCCATGATAATAATGATTCAAATCAAAATCGTGAGTCATTTAAGAAAACATATTTATTAATTTTGACCATTGAAAAACAAGTTGCATTAATCGTACTCCCACCATCCCACAAAAATTGTAAACTTCGATTTTCCAACTAAATCAACCTTATTGTCTTAACTGATACACACATAACCTTTATTCCAATCAAAACTCTCATGTCAAAATGCAAGTACATTAAATATAGGCTTATTGGCCGAGACCCCGAACTATGAGCTAATTTTTTATGTGGCCCATATACTATCTATCTTATCAAGACACCCCTATCTTTCCCAGGGCACCCCCTGAACTTTTTTTTTTTTCACATAGGATAGGCTGAGTTCAACTTAAAATCATTCAGCCGGTATAATGTATTCATTTAGTCGAGATTAATATTATTCAAATCACATTTCAATGCATTCACTCGATTCCTTTCCTAGGTTAATTTCCAAACGTACCAGTTAGGCTGATTAAAATCATACACCCTCAAAACGGTATGTATTTCAAGTAAGGTTAATATTATCCAAACGACAATTTAATGCATTTACCTTATTGACTTATTCATCTACATTCCCTTTTCATAGCTTAATTTTAAAAAATTATCCTTCCCTTAATTCACCCCAAACGTACCATTAAATTAAATTTTGATAGAAAATGAGAAAATCGGAGTGTAGTTATAAAAAAGACAAAAATAATTGAGTTAAAAAAAAAAGCCAAGCATTAAAATTCAAAATTGAAAAATAAATGCGGACCTAAAGAGGCTCGAACGGGGTTTGAGAAGAGGGGTGAAGGCTGAGGCTGATGGGGTCTTGTTGAGCTTGATAACAAAAGGCTGTAATCGAGTTGTTAATCTCGATATCATTCTGCTTGAAGATGCCATTTTTTAGATATCAGATATTCAGATTCAATACCAACTTACACTCATGGGGTTTTGTCATAATCAACTACTAGGGCAAAATGTTGGATAAATTGCCTCAGTTGTTATACACACACCTAAGAAATTGAGGCGTAAATGTCTATTTATCCTCTATTTGTAAGGATAACTATAAAAAAGCTCACGCCAAGCTGTACGGCTGGCTTTTAATGCCTACGCTGCCCCTATACTATTTTTAGTTCGACACACTCGCGCCCTCAACTATTTCCTGGCCAACCCCTAAACTATTTTTTGAAGGCTTCAGCACTCTCGACTCCCATACACCTAATTTTCATTACAATATAATCGAAACGACTATATTACCCTTTTCTTTAAAATACACATCGAGTCACAAGAAATGAATTATTTTGTCCCTTATACCAAAGATAAAGTAATTCAAAAGTGATCCAAACCCTTTTATTCCTTAACACATCCCACCCCACCCAACCCCACTCCCCTACTCGCCTCCAATTCCTACCTCCATCTCCACAAATTTCCCCACCGCCCTCACCCCACCAAACACCATTTCCACCCTACCCACCACCACCACCGAACTCGAAGCATCGGATCACCTCACCACCAAAAAATTGAAACCAAACAATTAAAATAATTGCCGCGAGATCTGTAAGAAATCAAAAGAACTAGATCTTTCTTAATTATCAATGGTTAGATACGATACACGACTAATTTGGTCTTAGAAGTACCCATGATGTATCGGGCTCTCGCTTATTTCCAAATTTGTTGACTATAATATGTGAAGAGCTTCCAGATTATCAGCATTCACAAAATTGTTAATCCCCAGAAGGTAACTTGAGTTTAAAGTACCGACTTCTACTCTGTACGGAGTATTTCATATGTTCTTATTCTGCTAATCTCATACCAAATGATATTGGACTACGTTCATGGATACAAAATGAAAATACGTGTCTCTGCTTTCATTTACGGAGGCCTCCCTGCCAATTATAAGGAACCGGTGACATAATACTTGGTTTTTGGTTTTTGCTTTGTTTCTGCTCGTTATTGTGATCCACGCCTTTTATCACTTTTCGAATAATAAAATTGAAATCGCAAAAACAAGTGGGAAGGAACGGAAAGAGACGTGAGGGGAGTATATCCAGGAGTGAGTGCATCGAGGGGGGTAAGCGTGACCGAGCAAAAAAATTAGAAGCGGGAAGCGAGGAGGCAAGAGCGGAGCAATACATAAGTAGTTAAAAAAGGCTGACATTTTACCTCCCTATACTTTAAAATAAGTAGTGACAAAATAGCCCTTTATCAAGGACCCAACGCGCATTTTGAAGCGTAATATACTATTTCACTATACTGGTAATTAAAATTAGGCCAGACAAGTCAAAAAGCGCCAGACACTAAAAATAAGCAGTGTAATGACCGAAAATGGGCTCATGGCCTAAACTAAAAGTAAGACAAGTGTGACCACATGTATTAATTAAAACCATAAGACAGTCTAATAAAAGCACTGTTCTTTATAAAATTATTGCTCGCGATAAAATAGCCATTTTCAATAATACTAAAAACACTATTCGTAGCAGCTGCTGCCAGATATTATTTCCCCATAAATTGTATATTGGTCCGACCCGCCGCCCAACCGAAGCTTCTAGCTTATTACTACATTCATTCATTTTTTATTATGAATATTTTGTTGTAACGTTTTATGATTTCAATTTTTTTATTATTATTATTTTATTATACATATCTCTTTTATTGGTGCTAACCTCTCTATTATAAGAGTATGTATTTTTCATTTAAAATGCGTATATAATTTTATTAATAGATTAAATAAACTAAATTTCTGTTAATCCAATTAAATTTAAATTTTAAAATAAGGAATTTAACTCAGATTAATTATCGCTTACAATCTAGGTAATCACAACCCATTCCTCTACAACCAATCTCATATCTCCTTTAGATTGTCAACATAATTACCCAAAGGGATCGGACAAACTATACCATCGAGTCCCACTAAAAGCACACCCAAATGAAACTTACTCAAAAACTACACTTCAAATAGGGGGACTATAGTACTAATTCCTGTTTTGACTGTTTGGAGGTCAATTCTTTTTATTTATTTATTTATAAACTAGTAAATAGAATTTTATTCATTTATGAAAAGAATACAATAGAACAATACAACAAGTCCTCACAAGGACATAGCAAACTTTCCTACCCACCTCTATCAAAAGGGATTTAAAAGCCAAGATTAATACCCCTCCATTTCAAATTAACTTGGAGGTTTGCTTTTTTGCCAATATTTAAGGGTTGCTACTTTTATAAATGAACTTCCTATTTTACCCCTTCAACTTTAAAATTAATAACCAACTTAACTTGGACCATATTCGGCCGTTTGCCTTTCCGACATATTTTTGCCTGCTTTCGACCTCCGACCATATTTTCTATTTCCTGACCATAACGAGGACTTATATTTTTCACATTTCCCCTCGGAACCATATTACCTGCTTGTCCCTCTCGATCATATCACGCCTCGTGATTTAACATAGGTCTGGGTCATAATACCCAAAATATATTCCCGGGGATCGAAACGTCCGAAAAATACGCCTGCCTCGGGCCGAAACGGGCCAAAATATGGCTCGATCGAAAGGCGAAATATTTTTCGGTCTAAACGCGTTTAATATACGCTTCCGGTCAAACGAGCCGAAAATATGGTGGTCTCGAATCGAAACCAGTCAGGCTGGACGGGTCGAATCGGGCCGCCAACATACGGTCCGGGTCGAAACGCCAAAATATGGCCTGAGTCGAATTGGGGGCGAAATGGTCAAGGGCGAACGGGCCGAAAATGTCATCCCGGGATCTAAATGGTCCAAATATGGTTCCGGGTCAAATCTGCCGGTATTGATGGTTCCCTGCCGAAATTCAAAATATGTCTCAAGGCTTAAACAAAATATTGGCCTCGCCAAACGCTACTTTAAAATATGGTTCCCACAAAACGATTTAAAAATATTGGCCCCCGATCAAACGGGCGGATGTCCCCGATCGTAAACGGGCGAAATATGGTCGGAGGTCGAATCGGTCAAAAATATGGTTTCGAGAAACGGGGCCGAAAATGTCACCCGGTCGAAACGGCAAAAAAATACGGTCGAGGGTCAAACGAAAAATACGGTCCGGGTCGAACGTCGAAAAATATGGCTCGTATTTAAATCGGCCGAAAAATACGGTTCTACGAAATTTAATCGGCAAATATGGTCCGGGATCAGGGAATAGTTCTAAAAATATGGTCTCGATCGAACGCAACAAGAATACTGGGCTTGGCCGATTCAGCCGAAAATATGGTTCCGGCCTAAACGGTTTAGCAGTCCCCGATCAAAGTTCCTAAAATATTATTCAAACTACGAAAATGGTCCGAGGTCGAAAATGGCGTAAAATATAGTTTTAAATGAATCAAATAAATATATCTCGGTCGAATATATTTTCGCTTAAACGGATCAATAATATATATATCACAAAGATGCTCATTTTAGATGTGAGTATTTTTTTAAAAAATTTACAGTGCTTATTTTGATATTTCATAAAATTAAATTGTAACTTTCTACACTAATTTTTTTAAAACTCAAACCTTCAAATTAATTTCAAATTTCAAAAGTATGAATTCAGAGATGGTAAGTATAAACAGGTAGCCTAATGCAGTTATGTTGTAATAACCCATACTAGCAACACAAAAAGTTAACTAGGGACCAAAAGCAAACCATGTATACCATCCCATCATACTCTTCTCTCCAACCAGAAACCGCCGACATCTACCGCACCACCTTTAGACAACTTTAAACTATTTTTAATTTTTATTTTCAAAATTCGTTTAAACTATCGAGAATCAGATACACACTATTTTTTAGGATCAAAATGATAATTAACTCTACAATTATATGTAGATGTCGATAAAAGGTCAAACTCTTAGATACTACCTAAAATTGCATGTGACCAGAATGAATTTGTTTTTGTGAATTTGACTTTTACTTATAGTGTGAAATAGAAGGCTTTAAATAATAAAAACTGAGCATGGAATGAATTTATGTGGAAATACAACAACTTATTGGTTCTTAGTATGCATATATATAAATATATGGCCGCCTTTTTACAAGATCAAATTTTGTGTATACTAGATGAAATGAAGGTAGCTTGAAATTATTGAACACACAGCTCACCACTAACCAAAAATTAACTAAACACATGTGCAGTCAACACCCCCAATCAACGTATCCAATGGTTTAAAGACAAACAACCAAAACACAACCTAATCCAACCTTATTGAATTTGACAACCTGATAAATCATACCTCCCTTGTATTCATCTATGGAACGAATTAGATGTTTGATATATAGATTAATCACTTCCTATGTCTCATAAGAGTTGTTTAATAGATTTTCAATAATTAAAAGTAATATACTTTATAGATTTATTTATTTATTTTTCAAAAAATATGATCATTGACTTTGTAATGACTAGAGCCAGATACCTCATTATTACGAGTAATACCTGTAACCACTAGATTAACCATAGTGGTTAACTTGGTCGATTTAATTGACACATATAACTTTGAATTAAATCAAAATATTTATATCAATAGCAAAGTACAATAAATACTAGGTTAGAATAATGAGCACGATATATTAGTTGGTCGAGTACTTTCCGGATTCCGAATTCAATCTTGTTGGATTATAAGTAAGATTAGTTTACTAAGTCAAATATTAGTAAATTTAATAAATATATTGTACTTAATAAGAAGAATAAATCATAATTTATTTTTAATAGAAAAAAATATTAAATATAGATTCAACATGAACATTTATAAATCATAAATTTCTTAGCACACATGATATTAACTTCATAATAAACAAGAAATTTAATACGGAGTATTAAAATAAATAAACTAGAATAAGAAGAGTTGTTAAAGATTTTTTTAAAAAAAATTCTATGTAAAAACATTAATCAATTGTTATTATACTATGTGTTGGTTTCTATTAGTATATATATTGATAATAGAAATCGGTGTAACCTAAACATCGGTAATCGAGGCTCAACATCTTGGAGTCGTGACTCAGGTCGTTATAGATTAGGCGAGAACTGGCGCGATTCCACGAACAACTAAAGCGATACATTTACTATGACTAGGCTGCATTCATTGCCTACGAACATAGTACCTCCCAAAGAGAATCCAATAACTAAAATGCCATTATAGCGAGGCAACTTACATTTGGAGCTATCGAGATTGAAAACTAAGTAACATCTCGACTCATTATAGACCGAGTCTAGCTCGAACTTTGGTAAAAATCAAACCTAACTAAGCCGGGCTGGCTCAGGTACATGCAAATATCTAATTATAGAACTTCCAAAATAGAATCGTGAACGAGTCGAGCCAATCTTGAGCCGAACTCCGAGGCAGGGTTGACAGTGACTCACCGGTAGCAGTCTAAGCATAGGCTGCTAAAATCACACTCCAAACGGTAAACAAAACATGTATGAAAAATTACTATTTTAACCCCCTATTTGTAAGTGTAGTGTTTGAGGAAGTTTCATATTGGGGCAAAATAGTCATTTAACAATATTTTTGTATTGTATAGGTGTGTGCTTTTAGACAGACTGGTTCTTGAAATGCTTCGCGTTCAGCCTCGGCTCTAGCTAAGAGGTGGCTCGGTGCTTTCGACTTTCATGTACAACTCTATCTGAGCTATTATTATAGCCTTCGAATAGTGTTGGGTTTTGGATGAAATGACTATTTGCCCCCTATTTACAAGTGTAGTGATTAGGAAGTTTATTAGGTAGTGTGTCGTTTACATTTTAAAAAGTCTTATTAACACAGTATTTATTGTATAGTGTTGCCCTAGGAGTTAGTATAGTGTTGTCCAGCTCTGTCAAGAAGGATAAAAGTAGAAAGTAGAGAGAGAGTGGTGGACAACAGGAAATCACATTAAGCATTTTATCATTGCAAAAAAAGCATAGTAGATTGTGAGTGTTGAATGGAGAATGAGAAATTATCATCATCAATGGGACCCAGTAGCAGTAGAGAAAGAGATCGAGAGCTTCTGATACCAGTTGCTGACTCAGCCGTTGACTCTTCTTCAAAGCCTTCCTCCTCCTCCTCCTCTTCCTCTTCCGGTCGCGAGGTATTTAATTCAATTTGTCCCAAAAAGATTGTCCACTTTCGGGATCAATATATCCCAAAAAGATTGTCCAGTTTTGGGTTTTGATGATTCAATTGTTAATTTTGACTATTGAAAAACAAATTGGACTATTTTTTTGGGATGTGGAGTATGTATTTTATTTAAGTTCGATATATTCTCTATGTATGAAAGATTGTCCATTTTTGAATTTTGATGATTGAATTGTTAGTTTTGACTATTGAAAATCAAATTGGACTATTTTTCTGGGATGGAGTATGTATTTTGTTTTACTTTATTAATATAATTTTGGGATATGCTTGCTTTTTTCCATATATATACTCTCTGCATTCCAGAAATACTGTGCAGTTTTGAATTTTAAGGATTGACTTGTTAATTTTACTATCGAAAACAGATTGTACAATATTTTTTGTGACGGGGGTATGCATTTTTATTTAGTTTATTTAATTTGGATTTTTGGGATATGCTTGCTTCTTCTCTACCTAATGTTGGACTCTGCGGAACAATAGTGGATTTAAGTAATGGTTTGATTTGGTACTTTTGGCATTTAAGATGTAAATAATTTGGGGCGTCAATGTGGTGAACTTGAAAAGATCAAATTGTTAGTGAGATTAATGTAGTTGTGTATTGATGAATGTATTTTTGTTAGGCTTTGGAAATGATCTTGTTAATGGTCCGATGAGTTAGAATTTACCCTTTTTGCATTTTTGGTTTAGGCTCTTCTGTTGTATCTTCAATGATTCTGTCCGGCAACATACTTCGATGGGTGTTTAGAAATGGATTTGAATTGCGTGAAGGATGAATTATTTGCAGATCATAGCGGTATATGACCGTTACAATATTCATAATTTTGTGTATCAGTGTGGTGAAATCGAAAAGATATACTACTTTTCTAGTGAGATCAATCTACTTGGTTATTTGTAAGTAATTTGATACTCCATATCAGTGTGGTGAGACCGTGAAACTGAAAAGATGAATTTTTTAGTAGATCAATCGACTTGTTTATTGCAATGATCAACAATTTCATCTCTACTAGACATTGGAAACGATCTTATAATTTTTTTTGTTATTTAAATTCGAATGAGATTGTAAGCTGGCTCAAAATGTCTTTGTTCTGAAACTGCAACTCAGTATAGTGGCAGAGTGGCTCTTCCATTAATATGAACTTTTGGTTTGATTTATGTCACACGCCAAAGCTTATAAGATGATACTTGGTTTTTCTTTCGAATTTAACTTTAACCTTGCCACAATTAATAGGTGGTTTGATGATTCTGAAAATTTATTCCGATTCTCCTATTTTTCTTTGGATTACTTTTGCACTCTGGTCTTTGTTTGATCTAGGATTTTATTATGGGCGTCCACTGGTACCACTGGTGTTTTCTAGGTCTTCGACTGATTTTACATTAGTTAAGGGCACAATATATAACAATTTAGTCACATTTTTTGTTGTGGACCATGTGCCCATTGAGCTATTCCGTATTACTAGCTGATAGATTTTATCTCAAATTGTATCTCCTTGCTAAGCCTTACAGGACATGTAACTAAACATGTTACAGACTTGCATTCCTCTCCCTCTATTGGAGAGTATCATTGTTTCCTTTCTTTCAATTCTTTTTGTGGTCTCACAAATTCTTACTGTTTTACCCTGCAGACATTTTCCAAAGTTATTAGAAGCTGGGCTTCTAAGAAATTCATGACTGGATGGTGAGTGTAGAGTGCATATAGTCTTTTTTGCTTTGGGTATATGCGTGATATTTTTTATTTTATTCTACAATCAATTATGTTTGCTCATGCACACACAAATGTCTGTAGAACAAAACATTGTGCAGTGATTTGAGTTATTGAGTAAATTTAAATAAGATGAACGAGTCTGTGTCACTGACTGACTGACCACTAATGTCCTATTGAATTAGAAATGAATAAGCCAGGAATGTGTAACAAGGGTTCATAGCCTCATTGGTTGAAAAATTTCTTGGATATAAATTGAAATTAGACCTCAGAAAAGTGGAGAGATGGGTGTGAACTAATGTTCTAGGAGACTGGTTAGCCTAAACATCTGTGAATAAAGTCATAGTTTTCTTCTTCTTTCCATAGACAAAACAGAACGAAAAGTTTAGATGCAGAAGGTGCTCCAGTGATGAACATAAGAACCAAAGAAGCGTCAGTCTAGCTTTAGTTACAATGCACACAATTTGGAGGAAGTAACAACAGGAGTCACTTTCTCGATGTGTTAATCATTTCTTTGTGTTTCTCATGTTTTCTATGTTTCCCATCCAGTAAGCAAGCAAAGTCTGCCAACTCACATGTTAACCTTGATTGGCCTTTCTTGTTACATTTTCTTGCTCCATGGCCTAGTATTTCCCTTACTGACAAGATGTAGGAACTATAATGATAAACTCTTGGAAATGTATATGATTTGGAAACCGCATGCTATTTACTCAAAGATTTCTAATATCCATGTAATCTGTTAGATTTCTATGAGCTTATTTTCGTAGTCATGTACTCATGTTCTTCTTTCTTTCCAGTGTCATCCTACTCCCTATAGCAATCACTTTCTATATAACATGGTGGTTTATTCATTTTGTGGATGGCTTTTTCTCTCCAATATATGCTCAACTTGGAATCGATATCTTTGGTAAGTTTGTACTTCCCTTCACCAAACCATTCAAATCCAAGAAAGATCTATGGCAGATTATTTTCTCATTCTTCATGGAATAATCCCAATACTTCAGAAATGTTGTTACATCATGGCTTTCTGATATTTCACATGGCCCTCATGATTAGGTCTTGGATTTGTAACTTCCATCACCTTTATTTTCTTGGTCGGAGTCTTCATGTCATCTTGGTTGGGAACTTCTGTTTTGGGTCTTGGAGAATGGTTTATCAAGCGTATGCCATTTGTCCGACATATCTACAATGCCTCCAAACAAATTAGTTCTGCTATATCGCCAGGTGTGCCCTTTATTTTTTTAAATTTCTTTGTAAATTACTTATTTATGAAATATGTAAGTGCAGGAGTACAGAAGATAACTATTAATGTTTAATCGACAGACCAAAATACACAGGCTTTTAAGGAAGTGGCCATCATCAGACATCCCCGCATTGGTGAATATGCATTTGGATTTATCACTTCCACTGTCATCTTGCAGGTTTCCTGTACCACCTTGTTGCTTCCTTGTCACCCTTTTCATGCTTCTATTATTCCTTTTGGTATTTTCCTCGTTATTCTCCTAAAAGTATCTTCTATGTACATATATTCTTGTCAATCATGCAGGCTTTCTGTTTGTCATTTATAGCTTCTATTTTGCATTAGATTAATCAACAATTCTTTCTCTGATTGTCATTTTAAGCTGTCCTCAGAATTGTTCAAACAAAACCTTTTTTCTGCATGGAATATCTGATATTTTTCTCTTAATTACTTTCATAGTGAGTGCATCTGTGTCTAGGAAGTACGGGTACTTCAAATTTTTCTCTTATTATTAATCCTTCTCACTTTTCACCTCCTCACAATTTTAATATAGGGTTTTGATCTTTTTCTATATTTTACAAATGTATGTCTATTAATTATTATTCATTTATGGATTTACTTAATGAATTTTACGTTGTGAATGAATAATTATATTATATAACTGGTTGTTTGTGAATATAATATGATATATTTGTGCGATTATTTTTTGGATGAAGAATGATGATTAACATTATCTTCCTTTTAATCCAGAGAAACAGGTTAGACTTTAGTCACTTTACGTATTGAGAAAATATGAATGATACAGTATACCTTCAGGAATTTTGAAGGCTCTTGATTGATTTTTATCTTTTCATCTTTTTTATATTTTAATATATGAGTATTTTTTTATATATTTTTATTGGCGTATCCATGCCGTACCCGTATCCATCAATTTTTAATTAGGCGTTTCCGTCTCATTCCCATCCACCTTACATTGTCCCCCATACCCGACTCAGTGCTGGTAGATTGTTTTATGTATAGCTGACCTAATACACTAAGCAAAATGCATAGGACCTTGGATTTACATGAATTGCAAGTTTTTATGACTTTTATCTATCTGTATAATTCTGACTCCGAACCACTGAGTTTAAAAAAAATATGGTGCTCACCTTGTTGAAGCTTAAATGGATGATAATTCCTTATTTTGTTTTCCCCCATCTAGAATTATGCAGGAGATGAAGAATTATGCTGCGTGTATGTCCCTACAAACCATCTTTACATTGGTGATATTTTCCTCGTCAATGCCAAAGATGTTATCCGACCAAGCTTATCAGTTAGGGAAGGAATAGGTAACATACTTCTTACATTTGACAATATATCTTTTTTAGTTACGGTATGCATTTCATTACAAGCTATATACGAAACGTCTCATGTTCTCGTAGCTTCCTTTGTTGGATGAATTCTTTTTCAAATCTTCCGCATTAAAGTCACCACTCCCGGATGTAAGCAAACATGAAAATGCTCCTCGGTTGCATCTCCATTAGTTTAGATGCTTAGAAATAATCTACATCCTAACGTCGCATTGAGTTTTGATCACATCATGTCATATATCCTTGCAGAAATTGTCGTGTCCGGTGGGATGTCGATGCCCCAAATTTTGTCGACACTGGATCCAAGAGTCACTCATGAGGATAGAAGATAGAATCCGATGGAAGACGAGAGCAACTAGCTGAGATTAGTTTATAATAACAAGTCCCTTACGACACTGCTTTTCTATGTTGCACAATGCACATTCAGACAATAGCATAGAAATGCTACTTTTCTTGGTTGAAGCCTCGACATGAAATTTCTCTATTTATATGAGTTTTTAGAGCTAGATCCTGGATGGACGTGTCTGTAAACAACGGCTGCAATGTACAATGTAGCCTACTGGTTGTGTTAGTAGGCCTGTAAACGAGCCGAACCCTATCGAGTTCGGCTCGGCTTGTGAAAAGTTAAAGGTTACATTCCATTTCTGACGTTCGAGCAATCGGAAAATCGAGGTTCGATTTGGTTCGAAAAGTTCGAAGATTCAAGGTTCGATTCGAATGTTCGAGGTTCGGTTCGAAGTTCGACCGGAGAATTCGAATTTTAATGATAAAATATGAAAAAAATATTTTTTTTTATAAATTTATGTGGTTCGAGCCGAACTTAAAAATGAGGTTCAAGCTCAGCTCTAATTATGTCGAATCGAACTTTTTGAGTCGAGCTTTTCGAGATCGAATCGAGCTTCATGTTTTTAAGACTAGTTGTGTGGAAATATAGTTTTGTTAATTTAGTTCGTTGGTTTGCACCTTTATTTTTCACTCAACTCTGATCTACTTGTTGAGTTGTACTTTCACTTCGTTTTAAATTAATTGGCGTTTGGATTAACATTAGAGAACTTTGATCGTAAATTCTTTTATTCAGCAATTAAGAAAATATAAAATCGATATTGTTAAAATTTTGAGACTTTAAAATATTTTCATAATATTATTTTTTTGTAATTATTCATAATATCACAATAAAAAGTAATTGTTGAGTAAAGTTGTGTGCAATTGATAAATTGATTAATTTGAAATGGAGGTTGTAGTCTTTATCAAGTACTAGTACTATCAATATTCTAGTGTTAAAAATTTAATATAATCAAGTGCCCTTGAATTGGGAAAATCATTAAGTATATGAAAACCAAGGTTGTTCCTACACAACTTACCAACTCAAATTGGCAGCGCCCTATTTTTCTCATTTCAAAAAAAAAATAATTATAAAATTTAATGAACAATAAAGTAAAATAAATAATTCCCTCCAATTCAAATTCGTTTCCTAAATTTTGAATTTTAAATTAAAATATTTTTTGTATTTATTGTATAATATTTGGTGAAATAATATATTAAAATATAATATTTTAGTTTGGAGTTTTTCAATATAATTTGACTCAAATTATAATAATGCATGTTAAACTAAAGCTACAAAAAACTATTTATTGTTTATCATTCAAGAATAAATTAGACAATATTTTTCAAATTGAGATAGTATAAAGTACCAACACATAAATATCCATGCATACATAAAAAATAACATCCATACATCGCAAAGAAAAAGTCCCTCTGTTTTTCAATTATGGTTTAGCACTATATGAAGGAAAAAAAAATTAATAAAAAAGTGTATTGAAAATATAGAATAATGATCAATTTAAAACGATATGTCGTTGGATTTTTTGGTTGTTTATTTTAAAAGAAAAAAGTAATAGACTGGGAAATTACATTAAGAATATAAAAAACCATTTATTATGTTAAAACAATAATTATAAAAAAATAATCTTTTTACTAAAACGATAACTTTAAAAAAACGGAAAGAATATTTTTCAAATAAATACAATCATAATCATAGTGACATGAACGTCCCATGCCTGATGCATCACTCGTTGAAGATCAGGTACTCAAATTACTGTTCCTCTTCTTTCTTTCAACTTTCAATTTTATTTTTAAATCCGTCCTCGTTATTCACAAAACATCAATTGATCCCAGAACTATCGAGGTAATATCCGTACGACTATTGGGTTAATAGGTACTCAAATTATTGTTGGAAGCAAAACGAAGCAAGTCATCATCTTCCTCTATGATCATCATGTAATCTTCACATACACTCACCAATGCTTCAATCCCATCTCCACATCCAGAATCATTCAATTGAATCATATTAGCAACTCCTGGATTTTCAGAATTTGGACATCCATGCAGAATTCTTGATGGTTTTCCAAATCCAAAATCAACTTCAAGAAAACCCAAATTGCACCAACTTGTAACACAATAATATTCAGCATTATCCTCATCTGAATATACCTCTTCTTGCAACTTCCTCAAACGTTCAACCATTTTAGCTGACCCTTCATCCCCTTTGAGTCCCTCGACGAAATGTGCATCGATTTCGGCTATGGAATCTTGCAAACATGCTATGATAGAGCTCAATTCAAGCTCGTTTTCGGGCTTGAATCGAGCTGTGGCGAACCATACGATATTCCCCATGGAAAAATCTTTAAGAGGGGGTGAGGTTTTTGTTCTTAAGTTGACTGGAATTGATAAAACAGAGGTTTTTTGGAAGCCATTTGTTTTCTTGGAAGCAGAGATAAGTGATTTCCATATTAATCCCATTACATTAATTACTCTACTTGCATTGTTTTCCTTTTTCAGTTCAGACAGATCAGAGGAATCAAAAGAGAACATTCTTGGAACACATTTAGGTGGCGGAACTGAAGGGGGGCGTACAATCAAACATGCATCTTTTGACAATGTAGGATTTTGAGGAAAAACAAAAGGGGCATCAAAACTAGGATTCATAGTTTCATTACAACATCCTCTAGCTTTGTCTGCCCAGAATTTCATAAATGTTGCAACTGAATAAGCATCACTGATTTTGTGTGTAAAGAACACAGCAATTGCTATTCCCCCACAGGCGAAAATGTTCACTTGAACTACTAACGCAAATGTTTTTCCTGAAAATTGGACTAAATCAGGGTCATAAGGAAACAATTTCCTCATGAATTTGGTTTCTGGGTGTTTGAGAAAATTATGGAGTTGTTGGTTTTTTATATCTGCTTCAACATAGTACACGCCATTGTCGTTGCATTCGACGTTCAAAGTATCATCACTCTTGATTTCCCCTGCAAATGTGTAGAAGTGAACAAGAACTTCGGAAAGGGATTGTTTTAGGAGATTTCTTCTTGCTAAGATGACATTTTTGTCAATGTTTTGGTGGTTGTTTGGAAAGAACAAAAGGAATGGGATGTATGCATGAGCACAAAGTTGATCAATGATTGAAATCTTGAAATGTTTAAGGTTAACAGGAGTTGGAGATGCTGGTTTGATATTTCCTGTAGAGATTATTTCAACTTCCATTGTATAGAGATAAATAATGAGCGTTGCATATAAGTTTCAGTTTATGAATATAAATCGTATAGAACAATAATGCAACAAAGACCTGAGTTGTTATACACACCAAAAAGAATAGGTGTTTGGGGGTGACTGCAATAATAATTCAAGATGTGACAGAAGATAAGATTTCATACTGGGACGATGCCTCAGTTGTTTGATTGCAAGAAAACTACCCCCTCAGTATAGAAAAAAAACACTGTTCATATTTAAATGTTGATGATTAAATTTATAAAGTTTTAGCTTAAGTATATAGTATATTATACTTCATTCATTTAGAAAAGATTGTTAGTTTTATGTTTGATAGTTGCTTTTTAAAATTTGCAATTTAAAAGTTTTTTTATTAGATTGTATAATATTTTGTAAAAGTATATGAAAAGATAGTTCTTAGCTGTTTTACAAAATATATATTTTATTTTCTGAAGTAAATTTATTAACTTAGTGTAAATATAATATTGAAGTCTGATAAATGAAATTGGTAAACTTATGTAACAATTTCATTGTCAACTGTCAAGTGAAAGTATATACAATACATAAAAGCGCATTTACAACAATGGAAACAAAGTCATGATGGGTTGAGTAAATACTAAATTACATGACTTTTATGAATGATTGTAGTTGAAGGTGTATCCTCTTGCACCTGCATGAGACACTTCTTTTAGTTTTAGTCTGGCGTGGCAACATTAACATGCTCCAATATCTTTGAAGAGGCTCTTGCCTAAGCGGGGTAAGGGGGAGACGGATAGTACACGGCCTTATAACTGTAATAACAAAGAGGCTGTTTCCGAATTGACCCAAGAAGTCTGGAGTGCGGCTAAAACACTAATCTGCATGAACTTGGACTGCGGAACTGGTTGTAGAACGCCACCATTGAGTGGACCTTAATCTTGCAAGGATGAGAAAATAACATCGACTTAGTGACATTACTCATGCCTTGAGATGGAAACTTTGGCATTTTCAGCACAGTTTGTATTTCCTTCTTTCTGATAGCACCAGGTATTTGCAAATTGCTTACAGATGATCCATTTAACTTTATGTTCTGTCTCATTTGTTCCAATTCTTCTTCTGGATCCACTTCCTTCTTATCATCCTTTGTAAGTTTCTCATCTTCTCTGTCGCCAGTGATTCTTTTCGCGTCACTAACAAAACCAATAGCGTGCCAACCATCTGCAACAAGCTGGAGTGTATTTTTCTCAGGAGGAATGCCCATCTGTTCCATGATATGTAGAAACTCCTCTGCTTTCCATGGCTGTTTTGCTTCTCCATATCCCCATATAAGCGTCTCAAAGGTTTTCAGATTCGGGGTTATATCTAACTCACACATCTTCTTGTACATCCTCATAGCATTTTCCATTTTTCCCAAGCTACACCAACCACTAATGATTATGGTGAAGATAACCGCATTGGGGTGAACCCCAGATGTTTGCATCAGATCAACAAGAGTTTCAGCCTTATCTGGTTTTCCAGCGCGCACATAGCCTTTAGCAAGAATGCTAAATGCATGCACATCGGGTTCAATCCTGGCCTTCAGCATGTCATCAAATATTTCTTGGCACTTGTTAATGAGTCCTGCTGAACTCCATGCATTCATGATGGTGCTAAATGTTATTACATCTGGTTTCACCCCAAATTCGTCCATCAACATCAATGCCTGCAAAGTTTCATAGCCAAAATTTGTAAAACTGTAAAAACCACTTATCATAGAACTATTAATAGATTGTGAACAAATTATCTTCTTCCTCCTATATATATCTGCTGAGGGGAGGGTTGGAACTCAGGCTTTAGGAAGGACAGTGACCTAGATAAGCGAACCATTCTTACACGAAATCTTACACAATCCAGTGATATTACTGTACTTTTATCTTGCATCTTCCAGTGTGCATTTTTGTATCATGCACTTCGCTTCTTACATGAAATTCATTGCGCTATTAACTAAGAGTTCTTGCGTCTGTGCTTGTATTTCATCGATAAGGCAACTTTTATCAGTAAAGTCCGTTGAGTGGTATTGTTTCTGGATTGTTATACACTTATACCTTTCCTGTTCAGTGGCCTTCAGAGCACAATTATATAATCCACTACTATAACCACATTATGATCTTATTCTTTTCTTTGATATTACTTTATAGCCAAAAAAAAAATAATGACTCAAAGGAGCTTCGGTGACTTGCCCAAATCTTGAGCAGCCAATAAAAGAATTATTTCCACAAGGAGAACGAAAAGAATATTCTTCTCACTTGAAGTTATTCACTAAAGATGCACAAGATATCTGGAACAGAAAAAAATTCTAGATTTTTTTTTGGATGCATCATAATGAGAAATTTTGGCAGATAATGTTCATACCTCATCGACTCCATCTGAATCCTTGACATCTAGAAAGCCTTTGATCAGGGAATTGAAAATGACAAGATTTGGGTGCACCCCTAGATCTTTCATCCTGCATCTGTCATATTGCCTTCTTTGCAGTATCCATTCACAATGATGCCACAAGTCCTCTGATTCGGTGCCACTTTATCATCCAGCATTTTAGTCATTACTGCTTCAGCCATTGTTGTCTCCCCATTCTCAGCATAAGCCCTGGCTATTGTATTATATGTGACAACATCAGGTTTAACACCCGCTGCGATCATCCTATAAACCACTTGCCATGCTTCAGCAATGTTTCTCTTGTTACACCAGGCTCTGACAAGAATATTATACGTTCTGTCATTCGGTTTCACGTTTTCTTCTAATGACATGATATCCAACAGTTTCAAGGATTCTTCTGGCTTACCAACCATTCCAAATCCTTTAATTAAGGTATTAAAAGTGCTAGTTGTTGGCTTGCATCCTCTGTCCCTCATTTTCCGAAAGATTTTCATTGCCTCTCTTAGATTTCCAGATTCTGTAAATGCATTTATCATCGCATTGAAGAATATGGAGTCAGGAACCAATCCATTATCTTCCACCTTTGACAGAAGCCGAGGGATCGACTTGAAACGTTTCTGAAGAGTGAGAGCAGCTAATAGAGTAGTATAGGTCACAAGCGTTGGCTTGTGTCCTTGTTCTGTTAAACTTTTGAAAACAGTATGAACTTCTTGTGGCTTTTTCCTCTCTATCAGAACGTTCATAAGCTTTGTTTTAGAATGAACAGTTTGACAACTGTTGTTACTCAAGCAGATAGGACACTCATCAGTTTGGATTTCAGAACTTGCAGAAGCTGATCCAAGTTGTTTTTCTGATGAATGCGATTTCTGCAATTTCGAAAGAACAAGAATTCATGGCAATACAAGATGTAAATAATTAGGCAAAGAAATGATAAAATGTTTATATTTTAGATTGTGCAGTTTTTTTGGATGAATCAGATAATGAGGACTAATTGTATCATTACCAAATGAAATCAAATTCATTCCAAATACTACTGTGATGCTATTATATGGTAATTCATAACTTCAAATCTGCAACTAACATAAATGTATTAATACCTTAGTAGATGATGTTCGAATTTGCGACATGCTAGGAATAGATCCATTTTGTTGTTCCCCATTGATTATCAACTGGTCCCTTTCTTTATTAAACTCTCCCATAGATTACACCATTCAGAGAAAAACTATCTCTTCCTTTGCAAAATCCAATGGGGATCAATTAAGGGTCTCCTACAAGGAATAAACAACTATTATCAAAACTTTTGCACCAAAATCTGAATTGCGGTAAGTTTAGTTTATGCATTTAACTATAATGTAAATTCATGCCGGGAAAAGGGTAACACAACTTTTTCCATTAGTCCAAAAACCAATTATCATTGATTGAGCAAGTAATGTTAAATCATGTTCATTATAACATGGAATTTGAGTTTCCATTTTAGCCTAGCATATTGGGGCAGAGATTAGGATAGATAGAATGCACAATTGACATGCAATGGAAATAGTACAAGAATTTAGGATACATCCCCACACACACACACACACACACACACACCTCTTTTACTTTCCCATTCCCTTGTGATGTTTCCATATGGACATTCCACACCTCACCCAAATCTAAACTATACTCTACCACTAAACTAACTCTTTTGCTCAAATAATATATTGCAGAACTCCAGCAGCATATTCAGAAAGATGTAAGCAGTTAGTGAAAGAAGGGAACATGACCCCTACGTATGTATCAAAATCCTCTATTATACTTTGTTTGACATTCCTATTACATTTCGTTAGATGATGACAAGTGTTGAGAGTTCAAAACAAACAAGACATACAAAATTTGGTGTAGCGGTTAGACACTTACTTTTAAAGATAAGATAGAAATTGAGAGTTCAAAAATCCATTATGATTAAAAACATAAAACGATGTCATGATCTTAACGGATGGAGTGTAATAACTGAATATTAGCACTCTTCACTCCCAAACAAACACAATTACACACATGACACACCTCGACATCAACAAACAAAAAGGAAAAAGATAAACAATAATGACTTCTATTTCAAATCACTTCAAGTTGGAAGGACAAAGCTAGAGTTCAACAATTACTAACAATTTGTTAAACATATTACATGCAGTAAGGATAATTCAAGAACTTTGCAATTAATATCAGTGAATCAAGTTTAAAGCAGAGAGTACATAGGTGGAAAAGAGAGGAATGTGGTACCTTGTATGTAGAACAATAATATATGATAGTAGAAGATCTTAAGATGAAAAAGAATCTGTATGCAAGACATTTTAGACAAATAAATTGAAAATATTGTGAAATAAAATGGGTTGGGATAATTCTTATCCACAAATATTATCAAGAATCAGAATGAGTGAAAGATTTCTGTGGTTTTGACACATGCAATTGGTGGAATGTAAAGTCAGCATAGGACTACAACTTGCCACGTCTTAATTATGTACACATTTTACATCCTTCTTATTTTCATTTTTTTTAAGGACTAAGATTATCTGGAATGTTATTTTATTTGCTTTTCACACTCAGAATCACCCTATAAATAATTATACTCTGTATTATAGTAATATCATAATGATGTATCTGGTCAAGCCTTCAAAATCTCAAACTCGTTTGGTAGAGAAGATATCTAAATTCAAAAAACAACTCTTAGTATTAAATACGTTCAGTCCATTTAAATTTGTTCAGTCTGTTAAGGTTTAGTTCTATCTTACGATATATTGTAGACTACTATAGATTTATAGTTATGATTTAAATTGTTTTATTTGACTATTCTAATTATCCTATAAATATGATATATTATTATAATTCAAGATTCAAGGAAATATATATTAATTAGTTTCCTGACAAATTTCCCTTCAAAAACATAGCCAGACGAAGATGCTTCCCTTCAAGCAACATGGTAGTCTGAAGCCGCCACGCTCAAATACTTATTCTCTTAGAACAAGGGAAAAACGATAGAGAAGAGATCCTTCGTCCCATTTGGTGTACAAATTTTGACACATCAATAAAAATTTGACAAATGTAATTTTTTTATTATAAAAAATTGTGCTCAATATGTCATCATTCTATACCACGTGTCCGTTTTTGATGTACAGGTGATCTTACATTCCCCAGTCATGTAAAAATCTATAAGTTTGTATTTATTCGTCGCTTTGGCCGAGTGGTTAAGGCGTGTGCCTGCTAAGTACGTAGAGTTTCCCCGCGAGTTCGAATCTCTCAGGCGACGTTGGTACGCCATTTCCATACATAAATTAATTTCAGTTTGATAACTAAGCGTTTTTATGGTTATGCGTTTTTATGAAATTAATTTTTATAGTTATTGTTTAACATAATAAATAGCTTATTTTTACATTTTAATGTTTTTATTCTTTCTTGAAATAAATAAACAATCGATCAATTATATTATTTCAATTGATTGTTAGATATTTTTGATATCTTTTTAAACACCGCATTTTTTCTTTTCTTTAATCTATGTGTAAAGTGCTAGAATAACAACTAAAAAACATGGAGAGAATATTTCTTCTTTTGGTGGATATTGAGATAGTTAGGTAAAGTTTTGAATTTAAGTTCTCGAAGAAATTTGTCTCTATATAATAACCATACAAGATTATCTTTAAAAGAATCAATATATTGGAGGGAATTGTCGAAATGGTATCGATAAGTGGGTGCAATCGTTCAGAGTTTACAAAAAGGTAACTTGCAGATTGCTCAAATGGTCCCCAAAGTGTGATCGAGTGCTTGTAAATGGTCACTGAAATTAACACATCAGTTATAATTTAAACGGTTTTGCTAGACACAGGGGTCAAAACTCTCTGGAGATTTGAAGAGTTTGGCTTGTGTTATAAGTTGTAGCGTTGCGGGGAAATGGTCCCTTTGTTAGTGTACAAATGGTTCTCATTGCAGATTATTTATTTAATACTGATACTTTTAATTTATAATATTTGAAAATATCTACAGATTAAGATTTTAAGGTATATCTTAAAAATTAAATATTTTAAGATAATTAATATAATATTAATTTGAAATAATTTAATATATTAACTTTGAGTAAAATTAAGCTTTGATTTAAACTTTGAAGCACTATATGCTTCTAGTTTGTATATATAAGTGGCTTTTAGCGACTTGTTCTTTTTATGTGTGTCAGTGTGAAGGTTGAGCTATCCCGACCTTGTGATGACACTAATCGATCGAGACAGGGAGAAACAGCATCGTGTTCTACACGGACTCCGACTATAGGAGCTGAATATTGATTATGTTTCTATATACAGACTTGATGTGAATCGAACCTGAAGGATTTTTCGGTGTTCATACAAGATTTATGAATAATTAGGTGCTTTAGCTTATTCACGAATATTGAGAAACATTCTTGAGAATGCGTGATTCTACTTTGAGACTGCTTTTAACACGAAAGAATTATTGTGTTTATGTAATAATTCTTAATTTTAACCACCTATTTAAGGACACTGGAGGTGTTTTCCGACCACTGTGTGGTGTTTGGCAGTAGTTTAAAAGATTTAGAAGAATTTTAGAGGTGTCCTCATATTTTCTCAGTCATTTTGTGTATTTTACGAGATAGAGATGTTCATTGATTTTCGAAAAATAAGGGGAGATGACAGAGCTTTTGGGCCTTGAATGCCTATACGATTGAAGTTGGTTTGATTTCGGGTATATCCACCGATCTTAGCAAGTAGAATTTTGAAGCGAATGCGAATCGTCGAGGATTTTTAGAATTAATTCTCATACAAAAATTGAAAAGGGGCGCCTATTTTAATATAGGAAGGAGGGTTTCTAATCTCTTTTTTTCTAGGTCAAACACAATTTCATGATGACCTGGGACGCTGGAACCTTATTTTTGATCCCATAACTTCACAAGTTTCCATTTGAATCGAAGCTTTTAGGCTTCCGGTTGTTTAGCCCACAGGACGATTTTAGCAATAGGTGGGGGTTTTATCTCGAACCTACTTGAACTTTTTAATTCGGGGCTATTTTCCGGAAATGCTTGTTAAATGCAGCGATTTCACATTAAATTTAAGGCTCGATCGAGAACCCTAACCACGTGTCATTTTTTAATGGCTCGATTTTAATTAATTTGATTAAGCAATCTTAATCATTTTAATTATTATTTAATAAATTTTCCTTTCTGTTTGAAAGGAAGTTTTGCTTTGGTGAAACGTTCCAGTGATCCTTACAATGATTTCAAGGCATCAATGATGGAAATTATAGTTGAAAAGAGTATGGTATACTATCAGCTGAGGATCTTGAGAATATGTTGCATTGTTTTTTGTCACTCAATTCAAATTGTCATCATAGGATCATAGTTGATGTGTTTACATAAATTTAGGAAGCTTTGTTTTCATGATTCTTAATATGGGTATGAATTAATCTTAGTTTTTAAGCAGAAAAACTAATGTATGTATTTTAGCAATTGGGGTTTTGCACGATTGCATGGTCAATTTTGGTAATAATGTAACGACCACGCTCAGTGCGGCCACCAGTGAGTCTGGAAATCGAACACTCCCACCAAACCGATGAATGACTCGGAGTTTAAAACACAATTCGTTTCATCCAAAAATGTGATCACAATTAAGTTTCCAACATCAAAACTGTTTTTAAATTTATAATCCATCGGTGATATCAGCTTGACAAACCCATATATATATACATAACATATCCCAAAATAAAGTAATAATGTAAACGAGCTTCTTGAATAATCTGTCTGTATCCACGAAGATATAAAAATGACAACAACCGACAAGGCTAAGTTTCAAAGGAAAATACAACAATCCAAAATAGTCGGCAATAGCATCAAAATCGATTTGAGGATCTACGCAGCCCGATGCTCACAGCCACTCGAACAAAACTCTCAAGAAACTTGACCTCTTGGCTCAAGCGTCATCAGCTGGCACAAATGAAATGCCGCCCAATGCGAAAAGGGGTGTAACCCAGCGGGCTTAGTGAAACTTAACACGGGGGGGTGGCTTTACCCATGCAGACGAGTCAATCAATAATATAATAGTGAAATATGAATAAAAATACATATATTAGGGACTACTAAAAAGGTCATACAACATAATTCATGAAATCTCGGACATAATACATGAAGATATAATAGAAGGTTCAGCCCGACACACAATTCCCGGAAAAAGAAATCAATAGACTCAACAAACGACTAAAACTACAGTCATCAAACCTCCCTATCTATAATATCCCTTTGATGCCACCAACCTCCCAATGCGCTGCCATACTCGAAATCGTCTACTGCCCGGGAATGGACTAATCAATATCACCCGCGCCTACCGCGTTATGGGTAAAACACACCCTTACACAAAGTATAAGGCACGCGCCTTATACACAAAGTATAAAGGCACGCGCTCTATACACAAAGTATAAAACCGCATTTGCACATACACACTAAGTATAGGCGCGCGCGCTTATACACTAAGTATAAAGGCACCCTGCTTATACACTAAGTATAAGGCACACACTTATATACACTAAGTATAAGGCACACGCCGCTATACCGTGAGTATGGGCCCGCATCGACAATGCACAGCCAAGTGATCAAAAGACCATGCGACTCTTATGCAGTATAAGGTCAAACATACGCTATACCGTGGTATAGGGCCACACCGACAATGCACACAACAAAGCGATCAAGAGAGTCATACCGCTCTATACAGTACTTAAAGCCAAACCGCCACGCTATACCAGTAGTATAGAGGTAATAGCGTCGCGTATCACTGCGGAAGGAGAGTCTAATCCTGTGTCCAAACTATGAATTCGCTTCCCACGATACTCAGAGTAAGCCTCAAGTCATGAATAACTCTAACCATCACCTCTCAATAACCGGCTTCTCTACTCCCGAAACAATATCCAAGCACCTGACTAAGACTTATCTACTTGTCGTAAAGTCAAACACAATCGCCAACAAAGGCCCACGAAATCATAAGAAGATGCTTGAAATGAATACGAGAAATCGAGAAATATAAGTTGGGAGTTGAGCTATTACTTACCTCGAGGAGAGCAATCTTGGCGCCACAAAATATAATCACATAATCATATAACAATTACATGTATATCATTCTCACGTAATCATAACACAATGTATATCATTCTCATAATCATATCATAATAACATGTTCACACAATTTACACAAAGTAAATGCGTAAAATGCTTGCTTGGTAGAGATAAGTACTCGCCTCACGCTTCATTACCCATAAGACCATGAAAAGACAATCAAGGTAGCGCCCTTTACCGCGATCAACGCCTAAACAACACCGAGAGAAGTATAATCAAGACCTACTACTATACCGGCGTTCTAGAAGAGATACATAACCAACTCTTGGGAACTATCTCACTTGATCTAATATGACGGATAAACTATCGAGATTATAATCACATCGGACACAACCCAATCGATTCCCGCTAAAATTCCATCTTATCACTTTCTAAATTTACAAATCGACTTATAAAGTTATTCTAACTAATCATCAGAGTCCATAATTAACAATCTATACTCGAAATATCAATTATAACTCAACTTGGAATTTATACTGACATAACACCACTTTTAATCAATTTTAAATCACCAATTTAACATCATAACAACTATAATAAGGCCCCAATATAACCTCCTACATCTAAAGTCTTATAAAAATATCACATAAAAGTCAACGAAAACCTAAAAGTCAACTCGACCATAACGTCCTCAAGCGATCTACAAATCACGAATTCATCACTCAAATCGATCACAGGGGGGAACCCATAACCAGCAAGATTTTATCATAAAAATTCAATTATGGAAAAGAAAGTCAACTAAAGTCAACTATGTCAAAACCAAAATATCTCGAAAAGAACTTGAAATTTCTTGCATAACTTCGAAGAATGATGGGAGGTACAATATTCTACAACCCGATCTTGAGTTTGAAAGCGACAATCGAAGAGAGAAATGGAAAATGAAATTTTTTAAGGGGAGGGAGTGAATATTTCGGCCAAAAGCATGAAAAAATGATGAAATTTGTTTGATGTGATGATGTGGAAGATAAGCATGACTAGATATTTAAAAACTTCGAGGTCCCGTTAGGTTTAGGTTAATTTCATTTATCTTATTGAAATCTCAACGAACCGATTCCAAAGAGATAAAATTTTTCATGTAAAAACTACTAAATTATAAATGAAATTAGAGCTAAAATTTTACGAAATAATAATATCCTCAGGGAGAGTGTTGCCTTATACTATCCCGGGTCCCTTGTAGACCGAGGAAGAATTTAAAATCTATTTTTTTTAAGTAACGGGTTATTACAAATAATTATATATTGGTGAATTTTAAGAAAAGTCGAGATTTAATTTTGAGTTTGTATTGGTGTATAGTCTCTGGAGTTTCATAAAAGTTGGAGAGATGATTCTTGGAGTTACATAAATTTATTAAAAATTAATTAAATTGATTAAGACGAATTAATCAAATTAATTAAATGGAACAAAAATGCCGCGTGGCTAAGTTATAATCGAACCTAAATTTAATGTAAAACCCTCGATCGAACAAAAGTTTCCGAGAAAATAGCTCTAAATTAAATGTTCATCAAATTTAGGGTTCGAGGCTAAAAATCCCTAATTTTATCACATTAAAATCGGCTATTTGGCCTAAAATTGAAGTTCCGAAAGTCACATGGCTCGAAATAAAGACTCTAGAAAGAATGGAGTTCAAAATAAAGATTCCAGGAAGTTTGGGGCCAATATGAAAATACATTTGACCTAGAAATAGAATCCGGAACTTTCCTATTACAACAAATAGGCGCCCCATATTGTTTCTTGGAGGCAAATTAATTCCTAAAAATCCAGCGGTTCAGATCTTGCCTCAAAATTCAGCGGTTAAGATCGTGATCCACTTGAAAACAAACCAACCAATAAGAAGCGAGTATTCAAAGCCGAGAAGCCTATAAATACACCCCCCTATATTATCTAATTCATGTTAAAATCATCAAAAAACACCCGAGAAAATATGAGAAATGATATCTTAAATTTCTAGTTAAATCTTTTAAAACTACTCAGCGAAAAACACTGTGCTGTGGTTGAAAACACTCCCAAAAATTCCAAAAATATTAGGAAGCTGCGTGGAATTATCGCACAAACACGCATCTTTCTAAGTTCGAAGAAGTCTATGAGAATCCTACCTTCGATTAAGAACGTCAATATTCGTGATTAAGCTAAATAGCTCACGAGATTATTCAAAATCTGAGAATTAACACTCGATAAATCTCAAGTTTGATCTTACTTCAAGTTCCTGGAGAAAAAATACACTGAACGCTCGGTCTCTATAGCTACAGGGTGGAAGGGTATAATTTGTACCTCGGATTTTGGTCCCCAAATTTTAAAAAATTATGTATATATAATATTATACTTGATTATTTACAAATCCTACTATTAGATCAGCGGATAGATTGTTTATTTCGATCGAGACGCAGTAGGTTCCATTCCTCAGGTCTTTCTTTCTTTTTTTTCTATATACCAATGATGTCTAATGTTTTTCTCTATATACACCATATATACCAATGATGTCTATTGTTTTGTTCATTTGTTTGCTTGAATCCTTGTATTTTCACTTCTATAAACCACAAATTTTAAAGTTTTGTCTCCTTAATTTAACTCGATGTTCCCAATGTATCAAAATATATTTAATATACTCCAACATCGTTTATATATATATTCTGCCCTATTTCTTTTGATAATAAGAATCTCTATTTTTTTTAATAAGAAATGTATAATGCATTGCATTTTTAAGATTAAGCTAATTATTATTTTTTCAAGTATCCAAAAATATATTAATTGTAAAATTTTTGCTTGAAAATTCAAGGTTATTTATATTAAGTATTAAAATTTAGGGCCCCATTTGATTTATTCCTCGTCTCCGCCCCAAAAATGTTGCATGGGATTTCAAAGAATACCGCTAAGTGCTCCCCTGCTCTAAATTTGGCCAAGATTAATAAAATAAGTTTGGAATGCTCCACCTTCACACCGATCGTCACCACAGCTAAATGCTCGCTATGCCGGGTCAGAAGATAAGCTGTTGACGCCGGCTTCAAAGCTTAAATCGAATCCCAGAAGACCACAAATCTCACTCAAGTTCCACCGCAGGCGTAACTTCTATCCAGCCTACAATAACTTCAATTCGGGTCATAATCCCTTAAATCCCACGCTGAAGTAGAAATCTCACTCATCAAGATCTAGAAAGGCAACCCACACACCGTAGACATCAAGTAATAAAATTCATCAAAGCCTAAGATAGACCGAGATTGTCCAAGCCAATCTAAGATCAAGTCCAGCTAAACTAATACGGGAATACTGTGTGTCAGCGCTTCTAGTCTTTATATCCAAGTCCGTACTAAGTCTCTGGTCCATCAAGACCTGGACATATATCCAAATAGACAGCATCTATCCGTACCCAACCAACTCAAATAAAAGCCCAAGTCACTCAAATCGTTCTAGCTCATCAAGACTAAATCAAGTCAAGAAAAGCCGTACATCTCATAAATCGTCAACTTAAATGTTTTTTTAAGCGATCCATAACATTACCGATCCTTTCGATTCTGATAAAACCCCCAGACACTCGAGGAATTTTTCTCCCTAGAGCTGGTTTTATTTGAACTCCTTTATAAATAATAAAAAAAAAAATTTGGTATTGTTAATACATAAGTTGTACACATGGTCCCTTTGTTAATAATTGTCTATTTAATTTGGTCCAAGAGAAATAATCAAGTTGCAAATCATTACCAAGTACTTAATAATACTAAGCTCATAATTCTCATTTAATCTTCTATAATGCACTCTAATTTTACCAAATGTTATAATACTAAAAAATGTATTATTCTGCACGGTACAATAAAACCAAAAAGGTACCAAAATTATTTTATGTATCTAATTAGTATTTAAAATTGTGCACCATTAAACAAATTGGTATTGCATTACCTAAAAAGTGTGAAAATAAGGTTATATAATTGATATTTGATGAATCTTTTGAAACAAATTATAATGTGACGCTCTAAAAATCTATCAAAAAGTTAAGAAAAAAATGTATATTATAAATGGTATAGTTTTACATTTTTGATCATTAATGAATTATTAATGAAAAAAAAAACTTAACGAACCGCAATCTTCCACGCTTAGTCCTAGCTAGCTTTGGCATCAAGGTGCATTAATTTCTAAAAGCTTGGGTATAAATGTTCTACATTTGTCTCAAAAATGAAAAATGTTGTATATCCATCTCCAAAAATGAAAATGTTATTGCAATATCTGGCCTCATGTTTTTAACGTCCAAAATAGTGGTGCTAAGAACGTACAAATATTTATCACTTTCACGACCAAACCCGCAACGCCATTTGTGCTACTTTTTGAGAACTAATGCTAAATAAATTTAACTATCTGTAGTTTAAGTTATTTAAATTACTAAACCGTCATTCAGAGCGCCAAAGTTCAAGCCAGTCATGCTGGGCTACTTTACCGTAACTAAACCTACAGAGCGTCACTACAGTAATGAAAGATAATTTGATGTCATTTCGGGGATCATTTATGTACTGGCCAAACAATAATTATTGATTTTCAGTTGTTCGATTATCTAATAATTTTTAATGGGAAAATGACTTTTAAATATTTTTTGACAATTCATTGTTTGACTACTAATTTCAACTAAGATGAATAAAATATTAAGAACCAAATTACGTTACATTAGCCCAGCTCAACAATAAAAGGAGTTAAAACATTAAGAAAATTTAATAATTAGAAAGAGAAATTAATATAAAAGTTCTCCTTTGGTTTTAGATCATAATAATAATAATAATAATATTTTATAAAGAAAAAAGTACTCATTTGCAATGGATGCATTTGATGAATTATTCTAAATGGCTTCGGGTATATGTTGAAAGAATCTAGAAAATCGGATGTTATATAATCCGTATATATTATTATTTGGTACATGATTTGAAAGTCACAATGAAGAGATAATAATAGGCATGTATTGATGATATATTAATAAAAATTATTAATAATATTATTGATGATACTTTTTATTTATTTATCTTCTCACTTTTAAAATGTGGCTTTTAGAGTTTATTTATTAATTACATAATATTTCGAATTTATAATGCCATCCATTATTATTGTACGGTAATTTTGAGCCGTCCAAGTGTTTGTTTGAGCGTTCTTTTGTAGCAAATTAGGTAATGTTTGTTCAAGCTTAAGTATTTGGGGTATTAGAATAGTATAAATTGAAGCTAGCTTCAAGCAATGTTAGGGATACAAGAAATTGAAGTGTATCGTATTATCCCATATTAGATTAGTAAAATATCATTTTAAAAGAGTCAACAAAGTCGTTCTTATTTTTTTTATTTTTATCAATGTTATATGCATTTATGCCATTAAGATTAAAATATATGTTTTATTTCAAGTAATAATTCAAGTGAATATCATGTTTTAGAGAATTCAACATTAAATGTGAGATGTTTTAGAGAATACTCTAATGTTTGACTTCTCTATTTGTTTTTTTAATAGAACAAACATCAAATATTTTAGAGAATTCAACATTAACAAAGAAAGATAAAATGGAAGATGTATGTTCCAAAAAAGAAGAACTAATCGAAAAACTAAAATAATCGCGAATATATCATATTTATATTAATATGACATGATATTATAAGTATAGTTACCGCTTACTGTATTTAGACATATCTTATTCTTCGCATTGTAATACTACTACAAAGCAGCTATGAAATTCCAAAGAATGTCATCAAGAACCTTCAATGCATCATCCACATGTAAACACCAAAAGAGGCCACGTCGTAATCCAACGTACAACCCATCCGGGACCTTTCCAATGGGCCTTTAGAAAATTGTCATAGGGGATATCCGGGGCCTTCAAAAGAACTCTATTCTCAAAAAAATAAAATAATAATGTAATTGTATCGATATATTATTGATAACCCATTATTATATCAATGATTAAAATTTTTCGAATACAATAAGGTTATGGATTTTATATATTTATAACCAATTGATTTTTAGCATCTAATCTCAAAAACTATTCGATATAAGAAAGAGTAATACAAAATAATATATCAATCAATATAAATTACTATAGTTTACGTGTCTACATTTAAACCTAAACCTAGTAGCCTCCAAATATATTAAACCTAATAGATAATGGGTACAACATTGACCGACCTCGCACGCTTAATGCCCACTAGAATATACTCTAACATATTCGTTACGTTATCAAAGGCAAATCCTAGTTAAGGTCCCATGTAAACTCCATATATTATTCAAATAATCAATGAATTACACGTATGTGAATCGCATAACTCAATCCCATATGATCGGTGCAGACTCCATTGGATGTATTAGTCGCATTAAAGAGTTAATCGGCAGTATACGGTCCCCCAATAAACGTGGGTCAAGTTGCACTGTCCTCATAAGTCTAAATAAAGACCGGTCCGAGAAATGCAATGGAATATGCATTTATCACTTGATCGGGACCAAACTTACCGTACGATCGCCAATTCTAGCTGCCTCCCTCGAATAACCCCGATGGAAAACGGTACATCTATAAGTTATAACTTAGTGAACTAAGATATAAACCCGTACTTTAAAAAAATAATCTGCAAAAATAAGACTTGGACTAAGAATGTTTCAAATATTTATGTCTCTTTGATTTTTCCCTCTAACTTTCTTTAGCAGCAGTTCCAACATCCAAGACCGGTGTCTTTCCCAGCCTCATCTTCTGAAGCTCAAGAGGGCCCAACCCTTGGCCTATGAATCCCAAGTTTAGAGATGTCTCCAAGAAATAAATATTAATAAAATAATGTAGGAAATCCACCACACGTATCGGAAATAACTTTTGCAAAAAACACGGTAACCTCGAATGTCGATATCCCAACATCTCACGAGGCCATAATATTTGATCGCATTTGATGCAAAAAATATAGAAATCAATTTATCTTCAAAAATTGCTAAGTTATATAACAATAACAAACGATCTATTCCCTTATATGAGTTTCATAAATCGAATCTACAAAAATGAATTTTTGTTTGGCACATGATAAATGGAAAATTAATTGAACTTAATTACCGCATCCCTAACGGCAGTGGTCGGGCTTTAAAGATCATCTGCCCAAATAACCAAACCTTCTATCCTAAACATATATCCATTCCCTATATCGACTTGAGTGAAATAGTTACAAACTCATCCATCCCTTCTCAAGTAAGTGTGTAACCTCAAGTAGCCACAACCAAATACTTAACATACTCCGCCTCAACAAACTCTCCCCTTTTCTTATCTCCTTCACTTACTCTGACAATGTCCTCCAAACCCTGGGTATTATCATCAAAGTTCCGCATCCATCAAGGCCTCTATTAAATCAGGCTTTTAAATCCAAAGTCTCCGACATAGTCTCCAAGTTAGCAATTGAATTTGATTCTTGCTTCTGGATATGTCGAGGCTTTCTGTGAAAAAGGCATGATGAGAAGCTGGCAAACCTTAGGGAGACGCAAAATCTAAGGCCATCATAGGTCCTAAACTCTCCATAACGAAGCAATGCAATTAGCCCCCTTTCAAGTATCACACTGATGCCATTCTTTTCGCATTAAAGTCAGTAGTTAGCCTAGTCCTCCTGGCCCTGCACCAACAATCAATGGACCTTCAACAAAAACTATCTTTCTCTCCATTATTGGAACTTTTGGCAATTTTTTGTAGCCAACACCAAAACCATCCATTAACAAGGAAAACAGCTTTGAGAAAACAAGATTAAGTGGATTCTTTTTCGAATTCTAATTGTCAGGCCGGCAGTTGTAATGCAAGCAGAAGCCAAGGACATTATATGAAAACAAATTGTATTTTTTATAATTATAACATATTATTAAAATAATCAATGCATTTTAAAAACTCTCTCACATATATGTTTCCAATTATGTTCATCTTTAACTATTCTTTAACTAACATTAAGATATTCTTTTACTTATTACTCCTATTAAATATATAGTAGCTAATCAAGTTTAATTTTAAACCACTATTCCACTTTAATGATGTACATATACTACCTCCATTCCAAGAAATATAGCCACTTTTAATTATTATTATTGGTCAAAAAGTTATTAAATGAATATATTTTTACTTCAATATTATAATAAATTTTCAAATCAAGCCTCCTAAAATTAGAAAAAATTTGCACAATCAAAATTAGAATTATACAATCTAGCAGGTAGTTGCTTTTTAATTAGAAAATACATCTATGATTCAAGTGGTTATGCTATGGGATGACTGAGTCTCCTCAATTTTTTATCGAGAACGGCCATATATATATTATTGCTTATTGTGTTCGTTATTAAGAAATCATAAGATACCATTTTTTTATTAATTATCTCATTTAAGAATAGAAAGATATATAATCAAGCTTTTAAACAAGTTCTTTATAGATCTATTTTTTTTCATCTAACCAATAAAGGATTCATTTCTTACTTGATTCAAACTTATTGACATTGCAGTTATACAAAACCTCTCTTACCTATTATAGATTTATAAAGATAATAATTTTATCAAAGGTCAGCTAATTTGCTTTTGTGTATTCTTAAAATAAATATGTTAAACATGTTTCAGGTATTGTATTAAGTAGGAATAAAAAATGAAATTAAGCTTATGTCATTTTTGTTTTGCCTCACCAAATATGTTCCAAACACGTAATATTATTATTTCTTTTGTTTTTATTTATTTATTTTATTTTGCAAATAAAAACCAAATTTTACCAAACTTTTTTATTTAGTGTTTCTTAATAGTACGTATATTTACTTTGATAGGGGATATCGGCTTTGAATTGTCGTGAAGAATTTTCATTCATTATTTCACACATTGATATTTATGTCGTCAAAGTAAAGATCTTTGATAATTCTATAACTTAAAAAATAAAAAAAAAGAAACTCGATTCAATACAAAAAAAAGGTGGTTGTATTCCCACACAATAAAAAATAATAGTATTATGTTTAATTCAATTTAATTGATGTTTTAATTTTTTCGTGTCAATATTAAATATTTTTAAAGGCAAATCTAATTATATCAATATATGTAATCTAATCTCGCCTCCCAGCTGGCCTCCCAGGTCAATCAGTCAACACCCGAATAAATGCAGCCACCAATCCATGACAAATCTATACACGAAATTAACGTGATAATAAAATAATACAACTCGTCCATCGAATAACTAACTAACACCACAACAACCTAAAAGTAATAATATAAATACAACATCAAACAATTTATTTTTACTATTCGTGCCAAAGATCGCTATGTAGGGTGTTCGCTGTTTATTTTTTGACCTATATGACCCACATAAGTCAATACCGCAATGTAACTTATACAAGTCACTTATAAGTTGTCAATTTTGTTTAAATCTGTTTCATTAACATAACTCATACCCAGATTTTTATGCTAATGCTTGGATAACAATAACTTATAAATTGTAGAAATGGTAAAATGACTCAGAACGACTGGCCTGTGTCAGACGCCCCAAGTGTTAATCGTCTCCAAATTGGACACCTGAGTCACCAATCGAATACTCAATTTAAAAAAGAGACATGGCTCAAATAACTCACAAAATAATATAACCCGAAAAATAACACTTTAGTTAAAATAATCCATCGCCAGATTCCTAACCACATGGGCCAACAACCAACATATAACATAACCCCAAAAGTATCAATATGTCAACCCACAACAACAAATATCCCAAAATAATAACTATACGCATAACAACTAACCAACAAAAATAAATAGACCTGGTGACTGACTGCCACTCCGCCGCTTCACCTATAAGCCTCTACAAAGACAAAACACCAAGAAAGCCTCAAGACGGAATCACCAAGACCACCTTATCAACCTAGCAATGAAATTTCCCTAGCCACACACAGGTGTGTCGCTGAAACTTAGTGAATATATATCTCAAGAATGAAACAACTTCCTAAATCATTTCAATAGCAAAACAGCAAATGATATCGCATACGATGATAAGTTTGCACATACATTATTCAACCTTAAGATCTAGAATAAAGATTATCTTCACGATGCTATAAATTCGTTATTGGTAACATTCTAAGATGATGGCAATCAACAATAACGTCAGATAATTCAAGAAAGACTGCAATAACATGCACAAACAATCGAATCTTTTTACTCCCATCAAATGATAAATCGACGACATCATAACTCCACAACTAACCAACTCAGCAACACAATCAACTCAACAATAGTATAAACTCAACAACTCAACAACTCAACAATACTACAACTCAACAATACTACAACTCAACAACTCTATCAACTCAACAACTCAACAATCCTACAACTCAATATAAGTCCGGATTTCTACAACTAATGCGCATATAATCAACCTCAACCTGCAGGGAGAAACTTATGCCCGTCGACATGTCTATCACCTAATCGTAACGGTACAGCACCACCGAACGCCTACCAAAATTTAAGCAACTCACCAAATCAGAACTAGGAAATCCAAGCAAGATACCGGACAATACAACTCAACAGACAACATCAACTCACATACAACTCTTTCCTAATAATACCTAACAACTCCTCAAAACACACGTATCTATCTAAGCAAGACCACAAACACAACGCAACGACTCAAAACCCACAACGCCACGTATTATACCTAAAGTGCCGATGTGCGCCACAGTATATACCAAAAACATAAGCAATAAACGTAAATATAAATTGGGAGTTCAAGTTTACTATTTACCTCAATAAATCTCAATGTCAGAATATAATCATTATGCTAATCATATCATGGCTCAAATATCAAAAAATGCTATAGAAATACCAAAAAAATGCCGACAAGGTCACGTAAATCGAAATGCCGATGCGCCACAAGAACATAGTCGAGTTCAAATTGCTACTTACCTCAGCACCACAATCATCGCTGGCATTTTATATTATGAATCATTGCTTACTCCATTGGGGCGATTTATATTAGTGCAACTACTGCTTACTCAGCCAAAAAACAATGACCCAATACGATCCCCAAATTCACCACACCGCTTCTCACCTAAAGGATACAAGCAACGAGCTCAAGAAGGTCAACAAATTCCGCCTCTACGCAACCACTAACTTGAAAGCTTGGTGGGCTCACTGCGAACTTATCACCGAAATGTTTTACCCACCACACCCTAAACGTAAGTAAACCCACTGTAGAATATGCTATATATAAACTAGGTCAATAATAGTAAAAAACACTAAACAGCTTCACAACGCTACCCTACTTAAGAGATTTGAAGATAGTTTATATTCTACGCAGCACAATAGAACGCAAGATTCTAAATATGGGGGAATAATGTGGGATTTGAAAAGTAACACGTAAGTCCAAACAATTCATCAATACGTAAAAGTAAATCTCTACATCTTTCATATTACATTAAGCCCCACGACCGGCGTCCATAAAAATCAACACAAGCACACACACGAAAACACTCTCGATCCGAACATCCTTAAGTATACCGAACAATGCCCATGGCCTGAAGATAGAAAAGATAACAACCCAAAAAAAGGTCACATATGCCCACAACGCTTATAACGACCCCAAGTAGTCACACATATAAAGTATCTCAATCATCCATAACACACTCCCAATCGGCCCATAATGGGATCGACCGGTTTCCCTCTTACACGCGACTCGACTCAACTCTAACACACACCAAGCACCCACCTGCTACGAGACCACAATGACTCTACCAAAGTTCAACAACACGCTCCACAATGCCAAGCAATTAACTTTAAATAAATAAATAAATCACAAGTCAGTGTTTTCATAAATTTACCTTTACATATTATAATCAAATATTTCTCGCACTTCAACGCAAAGATATCACCCCAACATGATGTCATCTACCAACAATTTAATAAACAATAACTACTAAGACACACAACAAATGACAAGAAAGATCTTACAACTAAAAGAACATGGCAAATGGAAACCAACAATTGTTATACATCCCCTACCCCTGCTAAGAAGTACCACTACCGCAAGTGTCATCACTAACACAAATTTGGCCAAAACAAATTCCTGTCCAAGTCCAACTCCCAAATAATATAATAAGATTACATTTCTTCATCAATACTTTGCAGTCATACATTAATTATATTTCTCGCATCTATTTAATCAAACTTAGTAAGTTCCCCTTACTTTTGAATGTATCTTAGTAATTATTCAGAACTAATGGTTAACTATTTAATTTTTATAAAATCAGTTTTATATTTTTATGTATAAAATATGCATTTATTTCAATTAACTCAAAAAACCTAGTCATTTACTCACTGAAATAATTCAAAAATAAATACCAAAATCTAACTCAAAATTTAATATTTGATTTATAGTCCAACCACACACCATATAAAAATATAAAATTCATTTTCTAATTTACAATCATAAAATTTCACCTCTTTTATTAAAATCTTCATTCTAGTTAATAAATAAACAAAAAATAGTGCAACATTTCCCAAAAAATTCCGCATTTATTATATGTTAGTTTTAACTAGTAATAACACAGCAAAATACAGAGTTTTATTTGAAAAGTCATTATAGAATTTAGTTTCTATTTTCAAAATCAAAATTATAATATAAAATTAATTTAAAAAATCCTAAAATAACTATTTTCTCATGAAATATACATTGAAAACTCTCTATATATATCTATAATAAACATCTCAAATCTAAACATATCTTAAATATAAAATCTGAACTTTTAATGACTATATGTACCGAAATAAATTGTTAAAATTAACAAAAATTCAATTCTTTCCAATAGATAAACCACTCAACTAGGGTTTCAAAGATCATAATTCTAACAAATTTTTAATTATTAAATTCGAAATAATGAAATCCCACTTTTGAAATTCTCAAAAACTTAAAAAAGACAAGACTTTCATACCTTAAAAACGATTTTAAGCATTTGTATTTACATTCAGATATTTTTCTTTAAATTCTAGATTCATGATTATGATCAAAGTGGGAGAAAGTTAGAAAAGATTTTTAGCTCTTTCACCCGAAAAAAAAAGTTATGCTGAATATAGGTTTTGGCTTTTGTCTTTATAACGTAGGGACGATGAACCCATAAAATAAAAAGTCTATTAATAAAGTGTCTCCTCGTTGAGCCTCGTTAACTAACATAATTCTTAAACCGTAATCTAAAATCGTAACTAACTTTTCCCACTAACTTTTTTTTACTCATAATTTAAGTTCAAGTTTATTTGATAAATAATTACGTTTCCTCGAACTCCGCTTTTATTATGGTATTATGTCGAATTACCAATTACTCAATTTCAATTTAATTAAACCGGGTCGGCTATTTCATTCTTACCCACCTTACAAAAATTTCTGCCTCTAAATTTGTCGCTACCCAAATGGGTTCACTCCCACACGCCAAAACCCAAATGAAACAACACACCAACAAAGCCAGCTTAAGCACAACAGACACTCCAATATAACGAACTTAATACTAACCGTGTCTGGGGGGCAGGTAACGCTCCGAACGTCAGTCCTCCCGCCTCCCAAGGGCCCCTCAACCCGATGATTTCTCTCCATAGGACCACTAACCCAACTGCCTTGCTCCTCAACGCCTTCCTTCGATCCAAGATTTCCACCGAAGTTGCTCCTCACCGAAAAGATCCCTCTCTCTTTAAGTTCCACCGTCAAGGCTTCCAAGATACGCGACAAATCGGGAATATACTTTCTCAAGCAAGACACACGGAATACATTACGAATCCTCCAACTCCCTAGGCAACGCTGGGACGGTAGGTCACGGGTCCAACTCTACCTAAAATCTCATACGGGGTCCAATATGCAGGACCCCAATCCTCTCCCAAACCTCATCACTCCCTTCCACGGAGATACCCTCAAGAAGACCCAATCTCCAACCCCAAAAGATAACTCCACACGACGCTTATTGGCAGCATGCCCGTCTTCCATCCCGAGCCTTTTATGTGTTGTCTAACCATTTTGATTCTCTCGACTGACCTCTCCACCCAATTCGTAATCTATAGATCTTCCTCTCACCCACTTCACCCCAACTCACTGGCTCTACATTCTCGCCCTACAATGCCCCAAATGGCGCCATCTCATGAGAATCAAGTATTATAAGCAAATTCGACAATGTGGGTAACTCCTCATCCTGCCTCCCAGCTGAACTCTCAAGACACAAGCCTCAAGATGTCCTCCAGATACCTCTCCCCTGACGCCCATATCCGTCTCATGTGGGTGAAATGATCGTACTCAAACTCACCTTTTAGTCCCCAACCTCGCTGAAAGCACTCCCAAAAATCTCGGCAAAATCTAGGTCAATGACCGACACAATACTCACCGGGACCCCAATGCAACCTCGTGGATTCCGATTAATGTATACAGCAAGTTTTTCCCACTATCTGCCGCCTTAATCGCTAGGAAATGCGGACTTCGACAAATCTGTCTACCTATCACCCATACACCATCATGCTTTCTCAAGAGTTCTAGGAAACCCGGCATCTAAACCAAGTCCACTCCGAATAAAAATTTAATCGGGCAACATCCCGTTGTGGTGTCTATGCTCACTTTTAAATCATTTGAAGCATGTCAAACACTTAGCCACAAAATCTGCTATCTCTCTTTTCATTCCAGGCCACCAGTAAGTCGATCTCAAGTCCCGATATTATTTTAGCCAAGCAATGGGATGTACGCTTATACGGGAGCACTTACGCGCCTCGCCCATGATTTCGCCAGCCTCGGGTCAAACGGTACAAATACCCGCTTCCAAACCCCGGTAACTCCCACGCACAATCACCAAGTCAGCCCTCGCCCAATCGTTTCACTTCCTCGATCATTTTCAACACCCTCTCGCCCCCCTCACTGGTAATCTCTACAATTTTCTGGCAACACCGTCGATCTCGTGAGCATGTGCTACAATAAGGCACCGCATTATCAATCCCGAACTCGACTCCCGCCTCCTTCAACTCCACCTCGACCCCCCTTTACATTCCCTTTCAAGCCATATCACCACTACATTCGGCTCTCGCTGGTACTCAATTGCTATATCAATATGTAATCATTGATGAATTCTATCCACTGCCTCAAATTTAAACCGGTAGGGCAAATATTTCAAACTCGCTGGACAAGAAAATCATTCATACATGTGCTGTTCCAAATCTTAAGTGCTAAGCGACCATAATCAAGCAATTCCGCATCATGTGTTTTTCATGAGTTTTCAATCGGCCGGTGGTTATAAAGAATTACCTTCCCATCCTCGCATCGCCACATTACAAATCTTAAACTCCTCAAGAGACGCACGGGCTGCATAATTACATACTTCCGCCGCCAAGAAATCGGAGCCGTAGTCAACTTTTCCCCTCAACTCCTCACATTCAATCCAAATAAACGGAACTCTTTCCTGTTAGCTCGGCCATTGGTGTCAAGCAATCCCAGAAAATCTTTTATGCAAAAACTCCTCCGTAGTAGCTACTAACCCCAAGAAACTTCCTCACGCTCAGAAGCATCGTAGTCGTTCCCTGCCTCATCATCGCTTCCACCTTTGTGGGTCTACAAATTCAACATTCTCACCAGAAATCACATGTCCCAAAAAATGTACCTTCTCAACCAGAATTCACACTTAGATAATTTTGCATACAATCGGCTCCTTTCTTGGAAGTCTCCTAACACTAACCTCAATGTTCCTTGCGTTCCTATTTCACCACTGAGTAAACTGGGAATGTCAATTCATGAACACCACAAACTTATCAAGGAAGTCCCCGAATACCTGGTTTCATCAAGTCCATGAACGCAAATGAGCATTTCACAACCCAAACGGCATCACTACAAAATTATAATGTTCATACCGCTGTCAAACGCCCGACTTGGAATATCCTCCTCTTATCCTCAACCTCCACGGTAGCCCCGATCTCTCGACAATTTGAAAACACCTTTCGCACTTCAACCGTCAAATGCCAATACGTGTAACTGAACGAAGCGTACAATAT